>JAQFXM010005368.1:0-15113 GCA_034693345.1 Entomobrya multifasciata | reverse complement strand
TGCAGGTTCAAAAATATTTAATTAATAATGCATAGATTTAGTGTACAGGTATGGTCATGTTTGTCCAGACTGAAGGGGAGCTTGTATTCCAGTTCGAGTCTACTACGTTTGCTGGTCCATCCCCAGCACCTAGAAGCTCATTTTTTGCCATTTTGTGCTTTTTAAAACTTAAATGCCCACAAAATTGTTACACAATTGTTCATTGGTGGGGAATGGAAGTGAGGAGACTTTTTGGACTTGGTACAACAAAATTGAGCAAATATTACTGAAATTCATTACTATACTGAAAATAAAAAATCATTTTGTGAGAAAGACATTTTCCATGACGCATTTCCTACTATTATTCAGAAACTCGTAGTCAGTATAAACAAAACTATTATGTGATTGATGATATAATTAAAACCGTTTTATACTCGCTCTGATTTATGATATTTTACGATGGATGCTGACAATAAAGTATCTGTTCTTTGTCAGGTTCTTTTTCACATATTTGATTGTTTGTTGATTTGATTACGAAAACGTGTATGATATCAATATATCTTCAGCTCTGTACAATGCAATACTAAGAAGGCGAACGAACGGTACTGTATAGAAAGACATGCATAGCAGACAACGAAAATAATCTCATCAAATATCTTAAACTGACCTATTAAACCAACATGGAATTTCTCATGGAATTTCATGTCTTCAATTAGCATGATACACATAGCATGCATTCATTCATAAGTCAGGCATAACTACTAAAGGTTTCCAACTTTTTATTTGGATGTCTATTATATTCTTATCATGAAAACTGTATCAACTGAAACTGCTGGCCTTCTAAACCATAAATCCTCAATTATTTAACAACTAACAACTAAACATTGGCTACGCACACACTTCTATATTTTGATTTTTTTTTGTCAATTGATTTGGCCTCATCTAAACGGTTAGGTAATCTCAATTGATACAAAGAAAATTCAAACTATGTAGTTAATAGCTTTGTTATCTTGTAGTCAATTTGTTCAGTACGTTTCTTATTTTTTTGTGACCTTGTTTGCTAGAATTGGTTGGTTAAGATCAGAGGTACCGCTACCGACCGGGCTCCAAAACTTAATTTCAAAAAGTTCAAAGAAGTTTTTCTGTCATTTTAGCAAAGCAACTCACTTAATTTCTGAACAAGTTGCTACTACTTTTCAGTTTAGTACAAACATCAACTCATTTCTCTCATGAAATGTGCAAAGTGCAAACAAGTGACACTTAATCAAAACATGTCAAAATTGAATCAAGATTACAAAAAATTCTGGGTGGCAAAATATATTTTTTGGACAATTAATCCTTTTATCTGTGTTTAATATCCATTAAACAGGTTATCATGCGATGATGCACTGAAGCTTGTCAGATATGTCACTTCTCATAAACCTTAATGTGACAAGAAGATAATCTCATTTGATCTATGCATGTCATCAACAAGTTGACCAGGCACATTCTAGTCAATCTATATGTGCCATTGACCATTTAGTGGTCAAACATTTCAGTTCACAACACTGCGTGTTCACTAAATTACAATTTCACTTTAGCATATTAAAATGTTTTCAAAAGTGCTACTGATATGCTTGTTGGTAACAGCAAGCGCTGCCAGCGAAAGTTTTACTAGTGGAATTGAAAGACTAGTTTTAAATGCTGGAAGGTCAACAAATATATGGACAGCGCAAGCCGTAAACGCTACTGGTCAAGGTAATAATTTTAGGTATTACTTTTAGGTAAAAAACTAATTAAACTGTTAACGTAATTTAATTACAACGACTGATTATTAACTTCAGACATTCGAGTAAGTGCTACAGTTCCTGGTGGAATCTATTCAGATTTGGAAGATAATGGCGTTTTTAATTCTGCCATATACCATGAATTTAATGACATGGAAAACAGGTGGGTAGGTCGCATGAACTGGACATATACAAGAGAATTTCCAGGTAAACATTTTCTTTAAAATTCTATAATTCTGTTAAAATGACAATCATATTTTATATTCATGATTTCATGCTTATTTCAGTGACAAGTGATTTGCTGGGAAAGGCAGATATCGTGCTTGTCTGTGAAGGCTTGGACACGATCAGTGAAGTGTTTATCAATGGACTATCAGTAGGCAAAAGTGAAAACATGTTTGTGCGATATGTTTTTGACATCAAGAGTGCTTTGAAGGTACAACGTCCGAAATGAAAGAGCTTGATGTATTTTATTCCACAGAGTTAACTTTCTAAAGCATTTTTGCTTGTTGTTTTGTAAATCAGCTTGGAACAAATAATATCAGTGTTGCCTTCCGGTCTCCAGTAGAATATGCTCATGCAGAATTCCAAAAGCACATTGACCAATATGGCTATCCAGTTGTGCCAGAAAGCCTTGTTCCAGAGTACCGAGGAGAAAATCAGGCACAAATGATTAGGAAAATGCAGTCAGCTTTCTCCTGGGATTGGGGTAATTTGATGCATTGACCTGAAGAAGATGTTGGTTAACAAATGAATAAAAAATGAAAATTTTGAAATTGTAGGTCCATCTTACCCGAATTCTGGAATATGGTACGTTTTTGCATATATTTTTCCTGCACCACGAAAGTCGTGACAGTCAATCTTATAAAAGGCAATAGTTAACCAAGTTAACTTAATTTACACAAAACAGGAGAAGCATTTACATCGAAGGCTACAACGGAGCAGTTATCAGGGATGTTATGATTTTTTCCACCCCGTCTAAGCCCACACCTGATGAAACATCCGCTACAATGTGGAACGTCACCGCACGCGTATATTACGACGCTGCCATTGATGATGCAAGTGCTCTGCTCACTTTGCACAGAGTTACGTCCCCTGGCGTTACCAACAATGTTCGCTTGGAAAAGGGAAGAGGGAAAAGTGTTGACATAATGATTTCGGAATCTGTAAGAAAAACAGTAATTTCAAATAATCACATAATTAAATGATAACTATGCATAAGTCAAATATTATAACTATTAGGGCGCTGACACTAAACTTTGGTGGCCAAATGGATACGGAGATCAAAATCTGTACTGGTACAATATTTCATTGTCTTCACAAAGTCAAACTGAGAGTAGCACAAGACTTCTTCGTATTGGTTTCCGCAAAGTTGATCTCCTCCAAGATTTCGTGGATTCTCAGAATCAGCAAAAAGGTTGGAAACGTCAGCTTTATTTAAATACTAATAATTTAAATTAACATTTCCAGGAAAATCAATCGTAATTTTTCTCTAGGTCGAGAATTCTACTTTGTCGTGAATGGAATCAAAATGTATTCAAAGGGATCCAATTCCATTCCTCTTCACGTATTACCTGAACGCATTACTGAAGCCCAAACTGAATGGCTATTGAGAGCAGCTAAAATGTCGCATCAAAACATGATCAGAGTTTGGGGAGGTGGCATGTATGAAACTGAGGAATTTTATGATGTGAGTTAAGATGATGTTAAACTGTTCCTGCATTTTGACTGGCAACACAATTTTACTTTTTTTTGTACATTTACTTTATAGTTGGCTGACGAATACGGAATCTTCATCTGGGAAGATTTCATGTTTGCCTGTGCAATGTACCCTGCCACAGAAGAATTTCGGGAAAATGTCCGTAAAGAAGTGGACACCCAAGTGAAACGAATGCAATACAGAACAAGCTTGGTTATGTGGGCTGCCAACAATGAAAACGAAGCAGCATTGAGGCACAATTGGTACGGCTCTGTCCCCTTCCAACCTTACTATGATGATTACGTGAAGTTATACGTTGACACAATCAAGGTACTCACGGAGAAGTTGGATCCATCCAGACAGTTTATTACTTCAAGCCCAACAAATGGAATTGAAAGTGAGAGAGAAGGCTATGTTGCACAGAATCCTTATGACTTGAAATATGGCGATAGTAAGTTGATACATAAGCAATTTAGTTTTTAAAATTGAAAACTATTTCCGAACAAAACTAGAATTGAAATTAATATTTTTAAAAAAATTAGCTCACTTTTACAACTACCGTGATGATAACTGGGACTGGCGCATGTTTTTACGATCTCGCTATGCAAGTGAATACGGTTACCAATCTTTTCCCCATCATGAAACTCTATCAGAGGTGGCTGACAACATAAATACTTGGACGTGGGATTCTGCTATGATGGAGCATCGTCAACATCATCCTGGTGGACAAGAAGAAATAAGGGAGCTTATCCGAAGTCATTTCCCATTCCCCACAAATTATAATTCCACAGCAGCTTTCCCTTACATGTTGTATATGGCTCAGTTGACTCAGATTATGGGACAAAAAACGCAGACAGAATTTTATCGTCGGTTGCAAGACAAAATGGATGCTGACGGTACTGGACATAATATGGGTGCGTTGTATTGGCAGTTGAATGACATTTGGGAGGGTTGTTCGTGGGCTTCAGTTGGTAAGATAATTAAACTCATTTATGAATATCAGTGCGAGATAAATGAAACAGGATACTTAAAAATTAAGTGGTGGACTATATATTTTTTTTAGAAATTAGTGGCCGATGGAAGCTACAAATGTATTACGCTTTGAAGTTTTTTGCTCCAATTCTGGCTTCTCCATACAAAGCTACAAATGGAGACGTGGTAATCGAATTGATCTCAGATTTACCCCAAAGCTTTACTGGAACCCTTAAAACGGAAATATTTAGATTGAATTCCACAAGGGCTGTGTATACAGATCAAGACATTGTACAAGCGGTAAATGACTCGCAAATACACTAACTTTACTTTTAAGATTAAAAACTAATTGTGAGTTGTATAGTTAAATTGGTTTTCTGTTTTCTGGCTTTAGCAATTCTTGACCTCTAATGAAGTTAAAAGAATCACCAAATCAGAACTCCAGGCTCTTGGTTGTGCAGAAGACGCTAAAGCTGGATCCGTAAACCCCTGTGTTGTTTATGTCACCATGCCTGGCGCTCCAGACAACTTCCTTTTCCTCCAATATCCTCGTAATAAACTTGCATTGAAGGATCCCAAACTTCAAATTGCATCAATAGTAAGCGCTGGTGACGGAAAAACTGTAAGATTCTCTCTGTCCACTGACGCAGTCGCTCCATTCGTCTATCTTACCCTTCGAGGTGATCATCGTGGATATTTTAGTGACAACGGGTTCCTCCACGTGGGGGGAACGAAACACATGACGTATTACTCTGAAAATGGAATAACCGCTCAGCAGTTTATGGATCGCGTTAATGTCATGTCATTATTCAGTGTAACTGAGGTAGCTGAAGACTTTCGAAATTCAGCAGATGATGATGGCTATTTAATCTATAGACCTAGCTATTTTGGTACAGATAGCAATGAAAATAGTGTGTTCCATTCAAGTTTACTTTAAATAGAAAAACCTTTGAAGACGAAGACTGTCTACATACTTTTGTAATTTACGGACAATCAAAATGTAACCAAATCTTAAGCATATCAAGTGTACATACTAACTGCTTTATGAATTGATTAAAATAATTGTTGCAACAATTTTAAAAAGACATTTTTTCATCATAATTTTGATCAAGACAGACAAGTCAGAGTAAATTTAATTTATTTTAATACATTTAATTTTTTATAAATCTAATTCGCATGGTCGAAATCTAAGTCGCATGTCCATCCCCCAAATTGGACATTTAGATGGCTTTTGTGTTCTATCTAGTAGTCATTCTTTGATACATGCTATATTTGTCATCGCTATCGCTTGTCGTCTAAAAGCCGTCCGTAAATATTTCAAGCATTGCAAATATGTTATAAAAACGATTCCTGAATTAACGGAATTAACCTCTTAATTTCTCAATTTACTGGCAAAAGTATTACCGTTAACTACACAATATGCATTTCGCATGTCCTTTACATCAGCAAAAGGATTTGGTACATCTATTGCAAGATAAAATTGCTTGATTTTTCAGTTTGAATGCAACTGTATAATAATATACACATTTTAACCTATTTAGTTCAACTTTAACCAGCCTTTCATAATTTCCATTTTTGAAGGCAGGTTTTTTGCTAAGATTCGGTTAAATTTGTAAATTTTCAACAATCAAAAAATTCGCTACATTTATCACGAAAATATTAACTTGAACGGCTAGTGAGGTGAAAATGCAGCTTCATAATGTGCAAAAGTTTTACTGCAAAAACACGCCTTCATAACTTTGCATTTTTGAAGGCAGAGTTTAGAACAATATTTGGTTAAAAACTGGTGACTTAAAAACGTGATAATTGGTACATTTATTTAAGTTTTCAACAATGGAAAAATTCGCTACATTTGTCACGAATATATTGACTTGAACGGCCAATGAGGCGAGCATGCTCCTTCATAATGCACATTATTTTTACCGAGAAAACGGTACTTCATGGTTGCAATTTTTGAACGCGTTTTTCACTGAAAAAATAGGTTCAAACTTGAGCTTTTTAAGAGAAATGGGATTTGGAACATTTATTGCAAAAATAATTTGCTTGATTTTCAGTGCGCGCACTCCTTTATAATATGCACAATATAGTTGCCATTTTTGAAGGCAAGTATTTTGCCAAGATTTCCTTAAATTTTTATGTTTTCAACAATGATAAAATTCGCTATTCGCTACATTTTTTACGGAAATGTTACGTTAAATTTGTAAATTTCTGTTTTCAAAAATGATTTATTTGGTTTACTTGTTTACTAGCCGTTACTAAAATGTATATATTCGAATGGTTATTGAGATGCTCCTTCATGATTTGCAATAATTCTACTGAGTTTCTTCATAAGTTTCAATTCGAGAAGGCTAATTTTAGGCAAAAAATATATTAAAACTAATTCTTTTAATACATAATAAATATGTCACAATGTGGAGTCAATCCTTGTCCTCAAAACGTTTTGGCACGTACCCTAATGTATGGAATATGGAATCAAAAGCAATAAAATGTCCAAATGCCATCGCTTGTCATCAGAAATGGTAAAATATAAGTTCGCAAATATTTCATGGGAATAGCAATTGGCAAACATTGTTGGTCATTCCAAGAGTTGTTAAAAATGCATTGACATCCACATAGACAGCGCAGCTGTGTGCTCATTTCTAATTTACCAGTATCGCAATTATATTTCAGCCTTTCAGTCAACCTTAATCGGTAAATACTATCATCAATCCATTAAAGCGTATAAGCTGCCAATCCAATAGTATTCATTATTTCGCTGCAATGACATTGATATTTAAATGCTAGCTTCTCGTAACGGAACAGAAGGCTATTTACTTTATCGTTGATCGTTAGTTGAAGAAACAAAGAAAACGAGAAATGTATGATAGGAAGGCACAATGCATAATAAATATGCCAATTTCGCTGAAATCTATAAAAAATAAAATTACTAACGAAGCTAGTGAAATGACTAAAACAATCCTAGTCAGTATTATGCGAACATGTAGAGTAAGCCCGTTCAAAATGAATACTTGAATTGACTAATTCACAGAATTTAAAGCAAAAATGTATGCTAAAATAATTTTAATACTAACTTGTGGTGTGACATCAATTTTATCTGGTGGAATTAGAAACTTTTTCAGTGGGATCGAAAAGATAACCTTAAATGCACCAAGGTCGGAACAAGTATGGACAGTTTTTGGAGTCAATGATTCAACAAAAGCAGGTATACATAATTCAGAAAGATTAAATTAAAGCTAAATTAACTCCTACAACCAATCAAGTCAATCAGCACTGATTTATCGTAAAATTGTGTCAGAAATTAGAGTACCTGCTTCAGTACCCGGTGGTATATACACTGACTTGGAAGAGAATGATATACTGACAAACCCATTGTTTTACGAATATCATGATTTGGAAAACAAATGGGTTGGACGTATGAACTGGACTTACACAAGAAGTTTTGAAGGTACTAACAAACGATTTCATTTAGCATGCATGCATGCATTTTTTGTTAGCCAGAAATTTTCTGTAACAAAATGTATTCCTTTCCAGTGACGAAATCTCTACTTGAGAAAACAGAACTTGTTTTAGTTTGTGAAGGCCTTGATACCGTGAGTCAAGTGTCAATTAATGGACACAAAGTGGGGGAAAGTGAGAATATGTTTGTACGATATACGTTTAATATAAAGAAAGATTGGTTAAAGGTACATGCAATTTAATTTTGACTTGTCAACTTTGAAAATCACTAAAGCTAAACTTAATTTAATCATAAGTTTCTCATATTTCTAGTTAGGAGATAACACGATCACAATATCTTTTGAATCGCCAGTAAAATATGCTCAGTCGAATTATAGAAAGCACATTAAGGAACATGGCTATGCTGTAAAACCGGAAAGACTTGTCTCGTCATTTAGAGGAGAAGATCAAGTACAGTTTATAAGGAAAACGCAGTCTTCGTTTTCTTGGGATTGGGGTAACGTGAGACAGTGACCACTTCCGTTTTATAGTCATTCCTTGATTGAAATGATTGTTGATTGTAGTTAATGAAATTTAATTTTAAAATTTTATTCAAGGTCCCTCATATCCAAGTTCTGGAATATGGTACTGCAGCAAAATGGTGTTCATTAATTAGTACATTTTGTTTAAAATGAATGTAAAATTTACACAAATTTCATTTTATATAGGAAGGATATTTATATAGAAGGTTATAATGGTGCAGTCATTAGAGATGTCTTAATATTTCCCACATCTTCCCAAGTTCCACCGGATGAAACTGCAGATACCCATTGGAATATTACGGCTCGTGTGTACTACGATTGTGCCACGGAGGGTAAGCCTGCCATTCTAAAGTTTCGCAGGAGTGGTTCTCAGCAGGAAGTTGTGCGAAATGTTAAACTAAAGAAAGGGAAGGGGAATGAAGTTGACATTAGTATATCAGAATCTGTAGGTTATTTTTGTAACTTTGGGCTAACGCTAAGCATTAATTATTTTTAACGATTCTCACTTTCCCAAGTGGCAATAATTAATAAATGTTCAGTTCAGTGTAAAGTATCTATAGATGATATTAATTCCACTTGTGTCTATTTTTATATTTAAGGGCGCACACATTAAGCTGTGGTGGCCAAATGGATACGGAGAGCAGCATTTGTACACATACAACTTAATTTTAGGAATGGATGATCTTACTGAAAGTAGCAGTCGAACGATACGAATTGGTTTTCGAACAGTAGAATTAATTGAGGATTTTGTAGATCTCCATGATAAGCACAAAGGTATTCTACCAAGATTGAGCCGAACTAATTCATTTAAAAACTGAGCCATCTTTTCAACAAAAAAAATCATGGATCTGGTTTCTTTTCTTGTTACAGGGCGAGAATTTTATTTCCGTGTAAATGGAATTAAAATGTACTCCAAAGGTTCTAACTCCATCCCTCAACATGTTTTACCTGAAAGAATTACTGAAAAACATACAGAATGGATACTCAGGGCAGCAAAGATGTCACATCAAAATATGATCAGGGTTTGGGGTGGAGGAATGTATGAAAGTGATGAATTTTATGATGTAAGAAATTTCACAAAAAATAGTCTGTTGTAATGTTTTCTATTTGAGATTTCAACTTTTAATGCTTTTTAAAAAGTGGGCAGATGAATACGGAATTTTTATTTGGGAAGACTTCATGTTTGCATGCGCCCTATACCCGGCAACTAAAGAATTTCTTGGAAATGTCTACAAAGAGGTGGAAACGCAGGTTAAAAGGTTACAGTATCGTACGAGTTTAGCCATGTGGGCGGGTAATAATGAAAATGAGGGGGGGCTCAGAGGAGGCTGGTTTGGTTACGATAGCCATTTCGAGCCTGATTACATCAAGCTTTATATTCATACAATTAAAACTTTGGTCCATAAACTGGACCCTTCAAGAAGATATTTACCGTCCAGTCCAACAAATGGTATAAAAACGGAGGAGGAAGGATGGATAGCTAGTTATCCTGCTGATTTAAAATATGGCGACTGTGAGTGCACTTGGAAATTATTTATAAATTGCAAACAGCAAATATTTTATAAATTGTAAATTTTACATGCATAGTCCATGCTTACAACTATTATGCGGATAATTGGGACTGGAAGATTTACACAAGAGGACGATACTCATCTGAATATGGTTACCAATCATATCCACATTACGAGACGTTGGCTGAAACGGCCAACAACATTTCCCGGTGGACATGGAACTCTGCAATGTTGACTCATCGACAACGTCATCCTAATGGGCAAAGTGAGCTTCAACGAATGATCAAAACGTATTTCCCATTTCCACGAGACTATGATTCTGGGGAAGCCCTACCCTATATGGTTTACATGTCTCAGTTATCGCAATCCATGGCTCAGAAAACACAAACTGAAAGTTATCGTCGGATAATGGATAAGCTGGATGAGAGTGGAACTGGGCATAATATGGGAGCTTTGTATTGGCAGTTGAATGATGATTGGCCTGGATGTTCGTGGTCGTCTATCGGTACAAACCGATTTTCATAATGACTGTAATACTTCGATTCAAACAGTTCCTAAATTAGAATTAAATTTCTTTTCAGAGGTGAATGGACGCTGGAAATTGCAAATGTATTACGCAAAGAAGTTCTTTGCACCTGTTTTAGCATCCCCGTACCAGGCAAGAGGTGGTGATATCATGATCGATTTGATCTCAGATTCTAGACATGCTTTCAATGGAACCCTGAAAGTTCAAATATTTAAGATGAACAGCAACACTTCGCTTGTTCCGGTTTATGAAAAAGAAACTCGTGCTCATGCAGTATGCAGAAATCACATAAATTGTTAAATTAACAGTTATTTTTAAATAACAGATAAAACTACACTTTAATTTGTTATATTGCAGGAATTTCTGACTTCAAAAGAAGTATTCCTTATACCAAATTCTATCCTGAAATCACTTAACTGTACAGAGGGAGCCCAATCTGGAAGCCTGAATCCCTGCATTGTGTATACAACTCTTCCTGGAACACCAGATAATTTCTTGTTTCTCCAGTACCCAAAAAACAAGCATGCCATCCAAAACCCAAGACTAGAGATAACCACACCCTCCGAAATGGGAGACTTGAAGTCAATCGGGTTTTCGTTGAAAACTGTAGCTGTTGCGCCATTCGTTTTTCTTACCGTACGAGGAGAAAACCACGGCTATTTTAGTGATAATGGATTTGTTCAAGTGTCACAAATTAAGCAGATGACCTACTACTCAGAAAATGGCATTAGCGTTGAAAAATTCTTGAAGCAAGTTGAAATCATGTCGCTGTATAATGTAACCACTGTAGCTGGTGACCAAACGGAGACGCATCAGTCGAGGAAATCGTACTATGGTATGGCAGATGATGGGGATGACCTGTCTAGTGATGTTACATTTGAATCAAATAGTGAAGACTATTGAAGCGAAGAGACAAGCAATTAACCAAAAAAATGCTGAACTAAAATTAATTGATGACTATTATTTTAGGTTGACCCCTCCCTAACTAATACGACAAAGGCAGCCGATAGCGTGCAGATATCCAATGCTACTATAACTTGCCTGCTGCTGACCTTAGTTAACCCAACCCACATTTATGCATATGCATGTATATGCTACATAATATATAATTTACATAAACTAACAAGAATAAAACAAGTAAATTATTATATTTTTTATATTTAAAAGATACTTGTAACGTATTTATTTTCGTCCGAATCAAAATTAGCCAAAAACCTGCATAAGCTTTTCTTTATATTCTTTATAAATTCTGATTAAATCGTTGATATTCCGGGAACAGTTCTTCTTTCCAGATTGAATCGCACCTTTCTCAATTAGCACCTCTGTCTCCGAAATCAACTACACAAACAAGTTTTAAAATGTATAAAAGTTTATGATGCACTATTATTTATCGTTTCGAAAATATGATACTTACCTGGTTAGGATTTTTCCGGTAAACACCCTCAACTTTTGAAGTAATAGACTGCTGGAGCATAACAGATAAACTGTATAGTACAATGGATAAGGCCAATGGCGTACTGGGGAGATCTGCAAATACTGCTTCTAGGGTGTCCGTTTCTTCGATTGAAAATAAAATGGCCAAGCCTAAGGGAATATCTTCAGGCAATATTTCTAGCACCAACTGCTTCACAACTGAAATTTTCAAATAAAATTAGAATTTCATGAGAATGAGAGTTACATCATTCAACATAAAAGTTTTTGATGAAAAATATTCTTACCAGCAGCGTTTCTTTCAGTATATCCCTCTTGCAACACAATTCTTTCTAAATGCCATAACTTATCGATAATCAGGCACAACTCCAACGAAGGATTGGCCCTAATATACAACGAGGCTTCTGAATCCGAAAATGAATCGTATTTAAAATATAAGCTGCTTATATGAAAGAATGGTGAGCCGAGTTCTTTTTCACTGAAATAAATCATCGGGTATGATTCTTTGGAAAGGGTAATATTAGTGGTTGGGACGAGGGCAGTCCCCATTTCAGTTCCTTCAGTATCCATAAATTCGTCCATGTCTATGTCTAAATCAGCATCTTCCCATCCCTCAGACTCGGAAGACATGTCTCTCTGTACTTTTGCGTGTTCTGAAGCAGCAACAGTAGTTGACGTTTTCAGTAGACTCTTTGCACCTTGAAAAATGACGTCACCTCCTGATTTCACCACATTAGCAACTCCTTTTACTTGACTAAAATTTATGATTCTGAAATAAAATACAATGATTTTAGTACCAGCTTCTTCATACAACAACCATTTATAAATTTTGAAAATTTAATGTCATTATCATTACTGTGAAGTTGCACTGACGAACTGGTGTAATTTCATGGGATTCAACGAAAGCAAAGTGGTTGTAACACCGCTACTTCCTTGACCACGATTTTCATTAACTTCTTCCTCAATAAAATTTCCTTCAATGTCATCCGTATTTTCCCTCGGAGAAAGCTCAACTACTCTACTCTGCAAACTCCTCATTTCAATAATGTACTTGGAAGCTAACACATTAAAAATCTCATCATTCGGACACATATTAAGTGCGTAATTGATTGAAGCTAATTTAGCATCATGATCCAAAACTGAAGGTTCACTTTGATCCTTGGCTAGCTGCACAAACATTTTCCATCCTGTCTGGTATCCTTTTGCTACAATGCTGGTGCATATTTGGGAACAAAATTTTAAGTCGGAGTTGACCAAAGCTGCGGAGCCGGCCATATCCAAAATGAGACTTTCTGCTTCTTCGAATGTCATTTTGTTGGGATGAAGGTACAATACTAATTTTAGCAGTTGTTGAATTTTCTTGTAGCCACCTTTCTGGTTATCCATTGCAGTTTTTACCAAAGCTATTCTGTCGCTGGACAGTCGGACTGGAAATAAAGGAAGGAAAATATTTTATAAATCTAGTTGGTGTAAACAGCATTTAAACCTACTTATTAAATGTGCTACTTACCAGTGAGTGGTAGAATTTCTAGCCTAAAGTCTTTGTTGAGTAGTTTAACAGCATCAATCAAATCAAACATTTGAGCAACTTGTGGTTCCTTCAGATCTTGCATCAAATTCAAACACACCTTGGCCAAGTCAATATCAGGATCGGAATAACTGGACGCTGAATCATAGTAAGTTTGTGCTGCGTCCAATATCATTTGTAAGCTTTTGTCGTACGGGATTTGGTATAAATACAGAGCAAAAGATGTCGAGTATGCAGAGCTGACCCGACGCATCAATTTACTTAATCTATTTTCATCTGTGGGATGATTTGGTTGGTCAACTACAGCTTTATCGAAGAAATCCCTTGCCAAATTGATTACTTCCGATGTACCACTTTTAAGGAGGTCAGCAACGTAAATCTAAAACAAAAAAATACAAAACAAAACCATAAATAACTAATAAATTCATGTGCAAAAAATCTTCATATAATAAATTCACTGGTTCATATTCTTTTTTTTCATGTTCATGACTTATGTACATTTTTAGTCAGTTAATTATTCATTTTCATCAACATCATCATCGTCTAGATGCTTTTGAATTTCTTTTTGAACTGCTTCAGAATCATCAGGATCAATAGCTACACTATTATCGGTAGCGGAACTAGTTCCAGGATCCATTTCACTACTTCTATCTTCAGCCTTTGTAGTCACAGTGGAATCGTGTTTACTCCGACTATCATCATAAAATGCTGTACTCTGATTAATATCGTCCAATTCTTTTACGTCATCTTCTTCTAAAAATTTTGCAATGAAGTCTTGATCAACTTGTGAATCTTCAGTAGTTAAATCGTTTTGATGGATGCTGGTGAATGGTTGTCCACTCTCGGTTTGCTTAGAACCTGGCTTGGTTTTCGAACTACTGTAAGATTTTGTTGAAGGACTTGGCTTGGTTTTCGAACTATTGTAAGATTTTGTTGAAGGACTTGGCTTGGTTTTCGAACTATTGTAAGATTTTGTTGAAGGACCTGGCTTGGTTTTACTACTACTCATTGAGGCAGTGCTGGGTGGCATCTTGGATACGGATTGATTTGCCTGTGATGGCTCTGTTACAGAACTTGCAGGAATATGGGATTCTTCTGAAGTGTCCTCGGCATTGACAGAGTTGTGTCGCGTACTTGTGTAATTTACATTGTTGGCAAATTCATTCATACTAACATCACTCTCCTCAGTTGCGAGTTCCGCAGGAGGGGGAGGAGCGTTTTTGCTAACGGATGTAATGGACCTTGCTATTGAGTTTATTATAGAGAAACCTCCTTCGCTCTTCTTTTCCAGATTGGTATCATCCGATGGTCGAGCACTGGAAGATTCGCCAATTTTGCTGCTATCTTCAAGAAGTACTGACGAGTCTGTCAAAAGTTTGCTAGCTGGTTCCGTGTTAGCAGATGAACGATTACTTGAGTCTGTCTTTGGATCAATGACATAAGTTCCACTGTTACCGACAAGAGAATTTTTGTTATTGTTTTTGGTGATACTGGTATACGATGCTGTTCTTGGATTCTGTATACTTGATCCAGCCGAGTTTCTTTCACTTCGGGTATCATTGTTAACTGTACTTTGATAGCTACCGGTCGCATTAGCATGTGTAGCGGACCCCTCTTTGGTCGTACCTGCTCCAGCTCCACTTTTGGTCGAATTTCTTCCGTTTCTGGTATCATTGTTAACTGTACTTTGATAGCTACCGGTCGCATTAGCATGTGTAGCGGAC
>JAQFXM010005367.1:0-15113 GCA_034693345.1 Entomobrya multifasciata | reverse complement strand
AGAGGATGCTGAAGGGGAGGAAGGAGGCGGATCTTGATTCGCATTAATGAAATTTCTGAAATCCAGAATTGGGCTTTCCCCATGAATTAACTCATCATTCAAATTATTGTTATTCGCAGGAACACGTAGGTGATAAAAACCTTCCGCCATTTTCACATATAATGACGGTTTTAGTCCAACTAACGCAGGGTTTAGAGCTCAGTTGGATATTTCTATGCAAAAAAAGAAAGTATTCCTAATTATTATTATAACAGTGTATGCAATGCAACAAAGAAAGTAACCCTTTTTAAAGTAAAGCGGAAGCAGACAACTTTACATTGTTAAATGAGCGAAATATGCTTCTATCTGTATCAAAATGACGAGCTTGAGGAACAATGAGTGAGAGTAAAATATGTACGCAAAGAAAACCCAAAATGCTCACCTTTCTTCAACAATGATCTGCTGGATAGCTAGCCTTCACTTGGTCCACTATTTCAATCTGCCATCCCAGTATTTTGATAGAAAAGAGTAATGAATGTTCACATTCACAGTTTTTGGATTGGACAATGCACTGTTATGGCTTTCTAATTAATGGACTGTTGATAATCCCCCCAGTCAAGCAGCAAAAACTCAATGTAGAAAAGCTACATAAAAATACAATAAATTAATCTTACACCATAAGAATGACTCATACAAATTAATTTGTAAAATGAGAACATGACAAAGTTATCGATCTAGCAGTAATCGAAACAAGATGTTTCTTTCATTTCCTAAATTCAGGTTTCTACAAATTAGTGACAAGTGACAACCCTGCATTTTCAACATATTATGTACCTTAGTTTTCGCCATCAAAATAAGACAAGTTTTCTTCTTTAATTTCTGATTTTCCGCTTCAAAAACTAATCAACTTAACATGTCACTTATCAACTTTGATAGTTCATTCAATTTTCTTTCCACGTTTCGCCAACAGAAAGAGGATGTAAAATGTATCCACATCCACATAAATACACGCTTTTAAAACAAAACAGTCATAGTAAGGTTTATTTTGCACGTACACAAAAAATGTTCAAGACATCAGAAAACAGAGCCAGGTGTTCAGGAACCTATTTTCATTTTCATTGCAAATATATGCGTGCATGAGAACTTTTCGCTGCAAAAAATATTTTGTTGAATGATCATGAAGTATGAATGGATTTATAGACCTACGACAACATTGAACATGATACACTAACAAGGATACTGTACACAAGACTGAGGTTCTCCACAAAAAGCTAAACTTCATAAATATATTTACTCACGCTGCTGCGCTGCTCGCAGTGTACTGTACAAAACAACCAAACTTTTAAAATGATTCATCAAATTCATAAGTGTCTTTCATCATATTTATATGATTTCCTTTGGCTTTAGAATGACTAAAATATCTACATCTCCCATCTCCCTGTCCGCTTTAAGTTTACTGCTCATTCATGACTTCGCTTGAATGAACCACAGTTAACAACGACGGTATATTGTAGTTTGAATATGAATGCAATACGCAGTATGCGAATCCCGAAAAGCACATGCTAACAGCATGATCATTTGACAAAGTGTAAAATTTCCTTTGTGTAGATGATTTTATGCATGACATTGGATGTTGTTTCCATCATTCAAATAATTTCGATGCAGTCTATTAGTCAGGTTTTTGTAGCGTGTGACTGAACTAACTGGCGACGCAGCGACCGCTATGAACAATGATTTGGGATTGGGATTGTGATTACTTCGCTTATTTTGTTGGATAATGATATTTTTAGACGTTTCACATTACCTTACTGCGTAAATATGTTTTATCGTTATGTCAAGAAGAAAGAAATATTTTGTTTTCAAATGTCAGCCATTAAAATTTTATTTGGTCTAGCTCTACTTTTATCACCACCAGCAAAGCACTTCCAACATAACAAGAATAAGTTTAAAAAGCATTTCCATACAGAAAGTAAATATTTTGTCTTCTCAATTACTTTAAATGCATACATTGTATTGTCACAGACAAAGCTTTCAGTTGGTATATTTTGGTACTTATACTCGACAAGCGTCTCTTTGCAAAACGATTGTGTAATTTTGTTTGAGACAGAAATTGCTAACATCCACAAAAACATTCTTTGTCTTCGTAAAAATGTAGTTTTTACGATCGAATGTTACAATTCATTATTCTGCTAAATTATTTGGAGTTTTAAAGTTTCCAGTTTATACATCGGCTTTGTTTTTAGTTCGCAGTGATTTGCATATCAACCATGCATCGTGTTTGATGACTACTAGCAAATGAATCCTACGGATCTGATGCATGTAATAATCACTAATGTGCTGGTTTAAATTAAAAGGTCGTGTATGTGAATCATTCCATACTTACGATAAGTCATAGTCATTATCATCATATCATGTTTTTATTTACTGTATTCATACTTATTTTTAACACTTGCGTTACGCGACATACATAAATATTCTGGTTTAGAAAAATTATTGAGCATAGAGGAAAAATTATACTCCCATAAAATACACATCATTTAAATATTATGTGTATCTTTACTTAATTTTTACTAAGATGACGAGCTCTCATAATCATCTTGCTGTGATGATGACTCCCCTTCACTCAATGATGTCTCATCATCTTCTTCATTCTTTCCAGTCATGCGGTCAACGAATTTCTTTGAATCCTCCATCATTTTCCCAAAACTGGAGTAATCGTGACATGCATCTCTTATCCATTTAGGAAAATATTTATCATAATTTTTACTTCCAATCTTTGTAAACCGTTCCTCAATCATGATAACAGCTCCCCAATCTTGAAGATGTCTTACACACCGTCCAATCCCCTGATTAAATGCTCGGAACGCATCAGTGTCATACCACTGCCACCATTTATCGCTGTTATTATAATACCATTCTCTCGCAAGAGCAACAGGTCCATTCTTTGGCATGTATGGAATACCAACTGTGACAACAGCTCGAGCATTCTCATCTTTGAAATCCACACCTTCACTCATTGACCCTCGAAAGTAAGCTAGTAACAATGCCCCATTTTTTGTGCCTGTTCCAGGATTCTTGCATTTTTCTTTATAATTCTCTTCCAAATTTTTCTCCGTTTTATCTGTTTCGTCAAAAACATGTTTGTATTTCTCAAGCTTGTCCATGACCCCATAGTCATTCCAGCAGCTCACAAGCTCCGTCAGATACGCTTTTGATGGGGCAAATAAGATGACACCATTTTCATAAACTTTGCAAATTCGGATTAATGCATTGCCAGCATCTATCTTGATGTTGTGATTCCCTCTGGATCCAATTGTAAAATTAAGTTTTGTTCCTCCTGGCCCAGTCCCCACGCGTACAATAAAGTAACGATCTGATGGTATTGCTTGATCTAAACTGATCGGTTTAGGAAACTCGGAATTGAGTTCTCTTGAGAAGCTTTGTAGTGGAGTTAATGTGCCGGAAGTGATTGTAATGGAAGTTGTGGCTTCCTCGATTTCCTGAAAAATTACAGCAGGATTCATGCATAAAATTTCTAGAGTTGGAGATCTCTGTCCTTCGTCTCCTTTTGAGAAAAACAACTGATAATCCTTCAGTTTTTGTTTGAAGTTGTAGGTGAATAAATTGTCATCCTCATCATTCTCGTCATCCTCATCATCATCATGACTATCACAATGCGAGTAAAGCTGCTGCAGAACGTATAACATACGGCTAATTTGTTTAGCTAAATCTGAATCCAAATATTTTTTCTTATAAGGTTCCAATATTTGCACAATGCTCTTTATCTTTTCCATGAAGAAACTTAAATTCTTTGAAGCAAGTCCAATCTTCGCCAACATTTCTAAAACAACGCTATTCTCAACTGTTGCGCTTACATTTCTAAATGGTTGAAATTGTCCCTGTTGTTTGAACTTATGTGCTTGCTGTTTAATCAAACTTGCTAAATTGTAAAAAATCATTGCAAATAGTTCCAGTGATTTTTCAACTTCATCATCAGGTATTTCAACGTTATCCTCTTTAATTTTCTCCAGTGCTTTGGAACATGACTGCGCTATTTTTAGAGCTTGAGCTGCTTTTATTGATGTGGAAGCTTCATCACAACATGCTTTCTCCAAATTATGACCTTCGTCAAAAATTAAGATACTGTCTTCCAAATCAATTCTGCAATTTTTCCTTAACTGTCTGGAAATTATGTAATTGTAAGGACACAAAACCAAGTCAGCTTCTGCATGCAAATTCATCGTGGTATAATATGGGCAAACTTGGTGAGCTTCTCCAATCCGTTTGTAATCTTCAATGTCCATTGGTGGACGGCTTCCGCAAAGTACAGCTCCAATTGCCCCAGTTTTTGTTCCATAGTAGTACGGGCAAGTTTTAGGCTTAACAGACTTGGTTTTTTTCTTTGGGGAAGCTTTCACAATATTTAGCTTCGTAAAATTATCTCGGAGTTGTTTACAAAATGAGTCAACAGAACCTTTCCCGATTTTTCCATCCGCTCCAGGCCTTTTTGGATTTATACATGTTGCATTCCTACTGCCCAAAATGGTCGTTTTGATGTCTTTCCAGTAAACTGTTTTCTTGAGCTCTTTCATGATACCGGAAATCTGGGAATGCGTTCGGGTTGTATAATAGATTTTACTTTGTTGGAATTTGGGTGATGATTTTCTCCAAGCAAGTATGGCACATAGCATGGCAAGAGTTTTGCCAGTTCCGGTAGGAGACTCAATTAAATTATTATTTTCACCTTTCAACCCTTCGATCACAGATTTCATCATTTTCTTTTGTGTAGGATAAGGCTGACCGGGAAATATTACCTGGATGCCTTCAATAGTATGCTTAGTTTGTTTCAACTGCTTGGCTTTTACTTTTATTTTTTGCTTCACTGGTTTTTGTGCCTTCTCAGCTAACTTTCCATTTCTTTTTCTTTTGTGAATTGTTACTTCCCAAGGTCTAGGATACTTGTTGAAGGGCTTGAGAGGTTTTTTATCATTATCCTCGGCCACGTAGGAATCATTGTCACTCCCACTTTCATTTTCACTGTCGTCATTCTCAATACTGCTCCAACTTTCCCCACTTGTGTCAGAATAGTCTGACTCCGAATCAGCTATTTTCCGTTTAAATTTCAAGTAGCTCATTTTAATTACTTGAATCTGTTTTCTTTAAATTGTACAAGTTGATTGAGATTAGATTATGAGATGAACCTTGATCATTCACAAAGAACTTTTGTCCAGTAATTTGATACGTTTAATATTCTTTATTTTATTTTTTTGTCGGCAAAATTTTTCTCACTTATTCGTACGATGCTAATCATACAATGATTTCTTCGAGTCTTTTCCCCTGAGCATCAGTAACAAGCTGAAATGCTGTAAGCTTTATAAAATTTACTTTCATTTGTCTAGAAGGAAGAGAAAAATAGAGCAAAACGTTTTGTTATATAATTGAACACCATGTCTGCTTGTGGTAAGGATGGACTTGATCTTTATTAACGATACCAGCAGCGTACTAAAGCCACATAACAGCGATATGTAAATACTTGCCTATTGTGCAATGTGCAAGTGCAACAGTGCCGATCAGCGTAAAGTACCTGCTATCGTACCGCTGGTGTAGTTCTAGCTCTACTTTGTATATTTGCAAGTTTGCAACAAAAGTAAAATACTAAAAACTCTACTTTGTGAAACAACGTTTTAAAAATAAATTGCGTGTTACAAAATGTAAAAATCACAAAGCTTTCGAGCTCGAGCTCTTTGAACACATTCCCTTCCACGTGCACCTGTCTGAACATTCAAATTAGAGTTGAATAGCAATATGTGAGTTGCGATTGCAAGTATATATTATGTATTTTTAGCAAGTCTGGAACAGGTTTTCATTCCATAAAAAACGCTGCCGTTGCATGTTTCATATTGAAATAGCATATAATATGATGTTGGTTATTTGCAGTGAAGCATAATTGTAAGTAAAATAGGTACATGGTAAGTGAATCGTTGGTTTGCTTTTTTGGCTTTGCTGACACGACATAACTGTATTGGATGATGATGACAGAGATTATGTATTTTGCTTTCATAATGTGAATTTTCAATGAACGAAAACGATCATTCAGTATTTCTCAAGGTCTAAATTCAAATGAACTATAGTATATTGATGTTGCTTGGATTAATATGATACTATTAAATCCAATGATAGGAGAGGAGAGTATACTGTGCATGATTTTTTTCTGGCAGCTATTAATGCATTTCGCATTTGTACAAAAGTCTGAAAAGCGTATTGTGAATTATGATTAGAATGACATAACGAAGATATGTTTTAGTTGGAAACTGCAGTTTTGCAGAAAACGAGAAGATTATGAAAATCAAATATAGATGATAGTGAGTAAATAATTTCATATTAATCGTTTTTTGTCAATTTTTGATTCATTAAGTAATATATTTTTATGCAAACATTTATATGTATATGAGATACAGGTACATAAAGTCAATTTCGTACATACAGCAAAACATTCAATGAACGATTTTTTCGAACATTAACAAGAAACTACTATCCTTATACAGTTATACATATATTTTTATCTTTTGTATGTATTAAATTAAGCTAAGCTGTTGGCTACGCGATAAAGCTATTTTTAATATTAATGGCAAGGTCATGACAGTGATGAGTCATACTCGTAAGTAAAGATCTCCAACTTAAAACTAACTTATTCTACATCATTTTCACCGGTCCATTCTTGAACTTTATTTCGAACTTTTCTTATTAAACTACTGAATTCCTCATAGTGCATGTTACCGGATTGGCGAACCCAACCTGGTAACATGTCCCCAAAGTCGTCTTCTTTCTGATGCATGCGAATATCCAAAATTATCGAAACACCCCAATCATTTCTATCTCTGATGCTATAATTAAAGGATTGGTTAAGAACACGAAAAGCCTCCCGATTGTACCATTCTTTATTTTGAACACTATTAGTATCATTCCATTTTCTATCCAGAAATTCTCTCTTAGCTACAATGATATCATCGCTTCTCCAAGCACCAAAAGGGATGCTTACATGAACAACGCCACGAACATGTTCAAAACTAAACTGTAGATTTTTCACAAGCTTTCCGCGGCTCAAGGCCAATAGTACCGCACCCTTGGACGCAGCATTCCTCCAATTTTCAATATCTGCATCAGTCTCCATTTCCAATTCGCAAAACACTTGTTTTCCACTTTCACGTAGTGACGCCTTCAAATCTGCTCCGCTTTGCCCTGAGAGAAGTTGCTTGAAATATTCATCCGCATGGAAGAGCACAACCACTCCATTTGGAATCTCTTTGCATATCGCTGGTAAAGAGGAGACAACTTCCCTTTTAACAGTTGGCTTTCTTCTATTGCGGAACTTCAAATCAAATTCCTCCCCATGAGGACCTTTTGTAGCGTAAACAATTAGATGACGGTCTCTCAGTGTGTCATCATGGCGGATTGTTAGCGTCTGCTCTTTAGTGAATATACCTGGGAATTCAGTGTAAAATGATGAATATGGTGCTACACAGTTTGCTCCAACAATTACTGAAATGGTTGAGCTAGAGATTGGTTCCAGTATAATAGATGGGTCTGCGCACCATAGCTTCAGTACAATTTCTCTGTCCTTCTTGTTTTTTTGTGCCTCCCGGTTTACCAACTGTCCCTCGTATCCTTCCTTTCCATTAGAAACTAATTCCAAAACAGAAACAAATTTTTGCAGATTTTCAAGAGTATCTTCTTTATTTGCACTGAGGCCAGCGTTAGCTAAAATTTCTGGGTTTGTTAATATTTGGATCAGTCTAGTGTAGTTTAGGCCAGCACTCAAAGTCACGATTTCCTCCAATATTTCTTCTCTAGCTGGCTCACTATCTACCTCAGCGTTAATCCATTGCAAGAATTCCTCCAGTGAACTCGATAATTCGGTTAAGCAAGTTCCATCATCAACGTGAAGCTCGCGATCATCAGTAATAGATCGGATCATTTCACAATAATTGATTAGTTGGTCAGTCGTAACACTAATGGTGCCTTCATCCTTACACATATTTTCCAAGTCACATCCATCGTCAATTAATGTAACCGCATTCTCAATTATAAGACCAAATTTTTCTCTGCGAAATGAAGATAAAATGTACTCCGCCGAGCAAATTACTAAATCCGCATTCGCTGCAAGATCTTGGATTTTAGTGGAACAGTATTTCTTGCATGATTTCATTTCTAGACGTGCCTTTTTCGATGAAGTTGGTTGACCTTTGTTGCCATTTGAGCTCCTTTTCCTACCACCACCATTTCTGGGATCGTTCGGTTGATCTGGCGCCTCGTTATCTTGTTCACCAATATCATTCTGGGGATCTAAAACAACTACTGTGATGCCCCTCAAAAGTTCCCTGTACTCCAAATCCTGAAGTTCTTCACCAAGCTCTCTCGCTTCAAGGGTATTCCTTGTAACCACAAATATTTTTTCAGGATTGGGTGATGTTTGTAGGTCCATTTTCAAATTTTTAGCTTCCGTTAAATAGAAATTTCGATTTCCTTTACTCCATTGCCAAAAACGAAGGATTTGCTTTAAAATTGTTGATCTTCTCTCTAGCAATGTGGGACACTCAATCAACAAATTCCTCTTTTTCAAAAGTGAATTTATGACCTCAACTGCCATCTCACTTTGACTGGAATTCCTTAATGGAGGGGATGGTGGTCGCTCATCTAAGACAACAGGATGAGGTGCTTGATCATCGTCCGATGACGGCTGTTCATCCATTCTTTCATTAAGAAATAAAATGCCATTCGCCCAGGGATCATTTAGGTCGCCCATGTTAGAGGATGTCTTTCGATTTTTCTATGAAAAATTAAGATGTACGTGTGTAACAATAAGCAAAACTGTTATGAAAAATACAAAAATTCTGAACTCATTAAAATGGAATGAAAGTTTAAATACCTTTGAAAGTGTACTACAATCTTTTTCTTTGATACCCGGTAGATTTTCACACCAGCGTCATTCCCCGTGAAGCCAGTTTATCGAACTGAAATTTGCACAATGACAATAACGTCATGCATTGTTGCTTTCATGAAATAATATTCATTTTGAAACACCTTTCGTGTTTCCAATATCAAAGAAAATTTCTTTGTACATGTACATACCTTTCAAACTGTTAAATCCCAACCGCCGTATCCATTCCTTTGTTTTTCAATTATCAAAATTATGAATTTACTATATACTTGCACAGTCTTTCTAATTAGTGTGACAGTTGAGTAGCGTTATTTCCAAAGAAAAAAGTGGAATAAAGTAGGTACTCTGTTTGGATTTTGCTCTTACAATCAGATGTAATATAAGCCTACCAAATATAAATGAATCCGCTTACAAATCTATCTATGCAAAAAATCTTATTCTTGAAAAGGGTTAATGCGAACCAATCTATGCTTTGAGATTTGTATGCCATGCACACTTATGCAAGCTAAACACAGTGAAACCATAACCATAACACATCTCTGTGTTCTCACTCCCACATATTCCAGTGGATGCTGCATGTATGCATGTTTGAATGATTATGATCATCAATATCATCATGGTTTAAAAAGCATCATCCATCACAATTCACATCTCTGCAACTGCAAAGCCCAAGCAAACCCCGTAAGAAACAAATATGAAATATGCATTGAAATGGAATGATATACCAACGTATTCTATTGTGCCCTTTTAAAAGATAAAATGACTGAATATCCCTTAAAAGATATACTGAAAAAAATGATTGGCAAATTTTATACATGTAATGGACTAAAAAAGAATTCAAAGAGTGTTTGTAAAAGGTAAATAAAACTAAGAAAAGGGTGGAAAAGATGAATTACCTGGATTGTAAAAGGTCCAAAAATACTTTAGGTAACTGATTTGCTTGTTTTAACTTATATTCCAGTGTAAGAATTGATGAGACATTTCAATTAAAGCACTTTCGGGGCAAGTTGAAACAAGAAATTTGCAAACGATATCTTTACATCTGTGGCCCTTCACGGTGTCCATACATTTATTGATGACCTTTCCCCATTGCCCTTTCTCCATTCGTACTTTCTCATTGATATGTCCAGTGAAAACATGATCCATTGTTTGTTTGGACCGATTTTAATTATTCTCAGAATCTTAAAACATCAAGGGCGATAAGAAATCATGTGCAAAATGCATGTGGCTTAAGGTTGCTCGATGCATATTATGCGCATTACTATGTTTACTGGATCTCCGTTGTCCGTCCGAATCTGTACATAATTATCTGATTGCGAATCGATTATCGATGTACCCCGATTTCATTTAATGCTCACATAGAACCATAATTCCTCTTTGGTCGCCACTAAGCTGTTATCCATGGTCTGTATCGCCATCACAATCACTTGCACTACTGGCGTGAACAATTCGATCAGTATCTTTAACTAGGCTACTAATTTCACCCATTACAGTCCAGCACCCAACCATTTCAATAGTTTGTAAAGGACCTTGATCAATTTCACTGCTACTAGTACTTGAGGTGACCTCGAGCCTAAGTAACATTTTCACTGGTATCTTTGCAGCCAATGAAATCGTCATCAGCGTATCTCAATGAAACTACCTGAGATTAGTGTAAATTAAATTGCACTTTCTTATCTCTCCAAATTCTAGGTATAGAATTGCAAAGAGTTGCATGAATTAAACAAGACTTTTTAACTCTCTTAATTCTTATTTTTATGTTCAAGAAGAAAATCGAACATCACAATTTATTTTGCGATGCAGCAATTTTTTTGCTAAGATTTTTTCTATTAAAAGTGGTCTTTACGGTATGAAACCAGATACACGATTGTCTGAATTTTGGGTAAATTGAGTAATATATTGTTCAAATTATTTATCACAATTTTTATATGAGAAATCATCATATTTTCCTGTTTCATACGTTTTTACCCTTACTACTTCGTAAAAGGCGTAAACGCTATCTCATCCTCTTGATAATTAACATGTGCTTTTTCCGTCATCTCATCTCAAGCTGAAAACGTTTCTGTTCGTAGATTCTGAGTAAAATCATTGCAATATACGTTAAGCAACGGATTTCAATTGCAATACATGGTTGTTGATGGTAAAAAGCAGACATAAGATAGCAGAAGTGGTTGGCTTGGCTTGCTAGCGAGATGAACGGGTTGCTTCATATAAAGCTGCCTTTAGTATATTTGGTTGAATTGAAGTCGTGCCCATTCCTCTAGATTTTATTTTAGTACTACTGTATAGTGGTGTTGTGGTGGTATTGGCTTATGAAAGATGAATACAGCCAACTTGAGGTTCTTCACCGGAGATTTGTTCGTAAGCAGTGTGTAGTTGTAGTAGCCCTGCATACCTAGAATATCAATTTTCATAGCATTGCAGCTTACATCTATGTAGTTCACATCATAATGTGCCTACCTAAATAAATACATAAATTGATCGGTTTATACATGAACTACATTACAAAAAATGAAGATCATCGATTATCATAATTAATTAAATAAGCCATGCATAGGCATTTGTTAAGCCGCAATGTGCGGTGCCGTATGCTATGATTGATTTATGCTTAAACTATAATAGTACAAGTTTTCAACTGATACATATTTCAGCATCTCACACGTAAAAAACACCTAGAAATATTTCACACCTTTCGCTGATAGAATTAAAATTGAATTGACAAATGCATTTGAGAATGTGGAATATCTAGGTAATACTTATGCTGCTAGCATAAACCAAAGAATCTCCCAAAAAAGTGTACATAACATTCGTTGAATATACTTGGAATATGGAGAACGAAAAATATATTTCACTCTGTATAAATACACACGAGTGACCCTTAAAATCTGAGTATGATTGTATCCTGAAAACAAATCCTTCTCAAAGTCAGTATGATACAGTAAAAATGTGTAGCAAGTTGTTACTCATGCCATGTCATCTCGAAGATTTTTGATAAATTTCTTCCTATTTTTTATAAACTTCAAAAACGGTAAAAACTAATTAAAACAATATAACTAATTAAAATAATCAAGTTTTATTCAAGAAATCAAAATTTTACAAATTTCTCCTCTTCATTTTCAGAAGCATCATGCCACAAAGTGAGGAATACAAGCGGCGAGTAAACTCGTTCCAAAAGTCGGTCCTAACCCTCCAACTATTCTTAATGGTTCTCGGTGTCGGTATCTTCATTCTTGGGGTGGTTTGTCGTCCAATTTTACGCATAACCCACACAGAACATTTTCATTTGGTTAAATGGATAATAGACATGATGGTGGGAGCCGGGCTTATCCAAATAGTTGCCGCATCTTACGACATATTTTGCAGTTGCTGGAAACTCATGTGGCCACTTTACCTGGGGATCGCTGTAACCACAATGACCGTATTTCTTGAACTATCTGCCATGGGCACATCCCTCTTTCTTTACACCAAATCTACCACCATGGTCAATGAAAACTTGATTCATCCCTGGTATTGGGTAGAATGTTTAAAATTTACCTCTTGTCACGACCGAATGTTGGGCTACATTCACTGGTACGTTCTTCCCCAAGTTATATTGGCAGCTCTATCAGTAATATTTCAATGTACTACAATAGTTATTTTGGGGAAAATGGTGAAGTATATCGTACAACATCACCGATATCTTCATGAGGTCCAGGAAAAGTACCACGACGAGTGGGAAGAGAAACAGTTTAATTCTAAACAGGAAAAGGAAATTAATCGGGGACAAAGTTCAAAAAGTATTGAATTAAGTCCAGAAGACAGTCCTCCAATCTCAGAGCCGCATTCCACTACAATGAGAACTCCACCAAGGCGTGTGCAATTTGATGAAATGGAAATGTCTCCGATGGGATCTGCTAGGAAGAGGAGGGGAGGAGAACAAGTTGAAATGATGCCACATACAAGTAATTATCAGGCCTCCATTCGCGTGGAAATTACCACAACACCTGCCTCCATTTTGAAAGGGGATCATGGATATGTGGCTGGAGATCGGCTTTCACTTGACATGGATGATCTTTAAAATGCAAAAGGAAATTACCCAAAAACTGTGTTCCTGGAAATGAAAGTATACGCTTTATACATGTATTTAGTAATATTATTTGGTTGTTTAGATTTATTAGAAGTGTTCATTTTTTCGATAATGTTTTTTGTTAATGCTTAACATGCATACAATTCAATTTAACTAGTTATAGTCATAAATGCGTGTATAAGTGTAATTAGCTCATTAAAATTGTATGTATTTTGCAATAACCGAAATGTTCATATTATATACATATACCTTTTCTGTATTCATATACAACTTGTGATAAAGCCGAACAACCGCAGCACATGGTCTCTGTATAAATCATATGACAATCGCAACATTGCAAATAGTATGAACAAAGAGGAAACGGTTTACATTTGTAGTCGGTACCGAGAAAGTAGATAGCTGTCGCTGCTCTCCACTAAACATAATCTTTCCCTTTATTTTTTAAAAACCGCATGTGCCATATCATCACTTTAGGCAATATCATCATCACAGACACGGACCGAAAATAATTTGATTTTCTCCTTCTCTACAAAAATACATTCAGTTGGAAATGAATTGAAAAAGAGAATAATTTCATAAAGGATATGTGTAGGCATGTACGTGTTTTTCGCTTATCACATTTCATACATGCATAAATTTTTATTCTATAACGTAACACAAAAGTATAAAACGATATAAAAGAGTGATGTGATCAATGATCACCATCCATCGTCATCGTCTTCATCATCATGGAATGGAACGAACATCGCCGTTCAATCCAAAAAAAGAAGTAGAAAACATGTAGGTTTTCATGATATCATCTTTTCTTTTCCTTCTACCATGTTTTTTAACTTCGACTCAACCAGTCAACCAACATTTTTATCCATCCAACCAACAACACCAACTTTCGATCTCATTTTCTTCTTTCCTTGTTGCCTTTAATAGGTTTTTTTCTCTCCTATGAAACATTGTTTGCCAGCTATATTTTGTATCGCTTCCAGCTCACAATTACAATCAGTGGTACAAGTAAAGAAGTAGATTTCATGTTCAGCTTCAATAAGCTTTCGCAGAGTTGAGTCTTTACAAAAAAAAGAGAAAAGTACTAAAAAAGCTACATATAAATTTATATAAAGAAACAAGTTCCACAGCTTATATCACACATCTCACTCTCACATCATCGTCATCATCATCGTGATCATCACCACACCGGCCACTGCCTAAATTTCATTTCTTCAAGTCTTGTCTATCCGTCTATTTTCCTGCCTTACTACGACCTACGACGACGATCACAATCAGAAAATTTTTTTTTCCAACAAAACCAATCCAAGTAAAAGATCCTATACCAGTTTTTTTTCAGACGGGAATACGAAATACGAACATATTCAATTCAAGCTTACACACACGTCAGCAACCTAACCTAGTCCGAACATTGTACATTGCCTATCAAGCCAATGTGTGAGTTTTACATAAATACATTATCCATATCTACACATTCACATACGTCGTCAACACTGACTTGACTGTGAAAAGCAAAGAAGAAATTCAAGAGAAAAAAAAAGTACATATGTATGTTTTTCTCCATATCATCATCATCATCCTCAGCCAACATTTCCCATGCCATATATACATACATACATAACTCACTTACAGTTCAATGATATAACTTTGTATGCCATTCTATCCTTTTCTGATGATGATGAAATGGGAAAGAGGAGAAAACACATATAAGCTATGTAACTGACTACACATTACCTACCACCACTACCCTACCAAACCCTGTACAAAAACGACACCATGCAATCTCATCCAATCCTCTAATACACAACAACACTAGTTCTCTCAGAAAAAAAGAAGTCTGTTTGGGTACGTTCATTTGCCGAGTCGAGTGTGTGTACACGGATGGCTACGTGAACCTCACGAACTTCATGGAATAAAAAGTAATACTGTACAGACAAGAAAAGCAGAATTCTCATTACGAATTCCAGAACAAATATTTGTATATTTAGACATTTTAAAACCGAATTTTATTGGTGACAATATGTCTAATTTATTAAGAATTATTCATGTTCCAAATACGAAACCGAGTGCGTATTTTGAATTCATAAATCCCCAGTATTTACCTGTCCAATCAAATTCATTTAGAACAATGGA
>JAQFXM010005366.1:0-15114 GCA_034693345.1 Entomobrya multifasciata | reverse complement strand
TGAAAGATTAATTTTAAGTTTTATTTTTAAGAAGGTTTTGCTGTTCAGCTTCTGTGTTCAAATATTTATCTCAGTTTAATGAGCATGTTGAAATTCACAGTTATGTATTATCAGAAGGAAAAAACTGTTTTATTTGTTAAATAGTAATTTATTTTGTTGTTTTACATTTTTACCAAGCCAAAACTGCCATTTTATTAATTTATGTAGTTCATTAAAGTTTCATTTTTGCTCACAGCGCAAAATATGATTTTAAATTTGTTTGTGTATACTTTTGTAATTGAGGTGTTAAGTTTGCTGGAGACTGATTAAATACTCCTTATCTTATCGCCACACAAAGCACACAGTAGTTTTCTTGTAGAATAACCTCATCATGAATATTGGATGTAAACTTTTTATCTTTTATTGGCTTAAAGAAACCGAAAAACGAAGCGTTATAAATTTAATATCTGTATTTATATTTATTTAATTGATATATTTCAGCTTTTCAGCTCAGGAACAAAAACACCAAAGATTTTAATTATAATGTACCCTTTTTTAATCATCACCCAAATCACAAATCCATAAATCAAAATCTAATTTGTACATATTTTATATTAGCAAGTGAAAATATCCTGTATTTCTTGGTTTTTTGGTAATAGTTCCGTTATATGCTCTTTTGCCTCAGTCAGTATTTTAAGTGTATTACTATCATCATCCGTTTAATTTTTACAGAATATTTATTCATGCCATTTCATCATTTTTTCTTGAACGTTTCCTCCCGAGAAATTTAGTATTATTATTATGCATCAACCCATAGAACAAATTCGGTGTTATTTATTTGTAAAAAATGGTCGTACTTCGTACTATGCACTTAAAATTTACAATTAGTAAAGTATACGTAAGGAAGAGTTCTATATAAATTAGCCAATAAAACTACTATGATGAGGAACAAGGTAATAAAAGTAAAACACCTTTTTGTTCATCAGTTTCTGAAAATGATTATAAAGTATGTACGTGTACATTATTGACTTGAATAATACTACTTAGTAAATTAAAAACTTAATAATAATTAATATAAATGCATAAGCTTTTGTGTTATGTTCTTGTTACAACAACGCAGATATTCAGGCACACAGAAATGGAAAAAATAATAAATTTAACTGTAACATACAAAAAAATGAAAAATATGTTATTTGATGGGAGTAATAAGTACATTACATAAATTGTTATAGTTAAATTATTACCACATGTAAAGAGTATGAAAGCAAAAAATAAGTATCGTGCATTCCATGTTAATTACTACTTTGAACAATTAAAAACACAAAATAAAAATGTTTGTATAAAAATCGTACGTCTTTGTTGACATGAGTTTATCATTGATTAATTCCTCATCAACACTTTCATCCAAATTCTAAATAGCACTATCCAATCTTCGAATCATCAATTTTACATTCCAAATCTCCAATCTTCATTCCAAATACATAACTTTAAAAAGTAAAGTACACACAGCACTGGCTAGTTACAATTAGGCAGGATAATTGCATGTGATGAAAAACAATATAATTGCTGTCTGGGAACACATTTCTACCCTTCCATTACGAGCTGTGTTGTACAATTTCAATAAAACAATGAGTTGCGTACACCTGCACTATTCCTGGAAAGCTGTTATGTTCTTTATGACTAAATACATACATGTCTTTGGATTTGCTACATATGACAATTCACATTTAGTTTTAACTGAATGTTTTTAATTTAAAATTAGGTTTTAAACTACAATAACTCCATCATTGGCATGATTTTAGATACTCTATTTCTGTGGCGTTAGCGCAATTAGTTCAAATTGTGCAAAGCAAAGTTTAGTTAAATTTTTTATTCATTTGATTTTATATATTTAAAATGTACACTGCATGCACACTTATTGTGGTGCAATGCCTCGTGTTGTCCCCCAGCGTTCAGTCTTCTATGATAACAAGATATCGTACAAATCTTGGATTCTACGGCGGGTACTCCACTGATCATAGACATGTTTTATACTCAAATTCTGCTGTTGAGGATTGGAAAAATTTGACTCAGTTGGCTCAGGAAGCAGGATTAGAGCACAAAGCTTTGCTATGTGGATTAGGAAGTGGAGCGTAAGCATCTATCCATTTTGTTGGATTGTCAAGAAAATGTTCTGAATAATTTTTATTAAGTCATTACCGATTGCAAAATTTGTAGTTGGATAGCTTATCCAGAAGCCGACTATGAAAGTGATGATAGCAACTATGCCATGCTGCTGGTTGGAGACGCATGTATTCCAGCAGATAACGTGAATTTCAAATTATCAATTCCATCTCGCATGCTTCATATTACGTTACTACACATATATTTATGCTAGTTCCTTTTCATAAAACAGATGAATTCCGTCCAGGCAGTTGGTCCTATAAACAAAGAGCCGTTAGGACTCATTGCATTTACTGAGCGTTACTTTGGTTCAGAGGGGCAATGGCTATGCAACGAGACCAACACAGCGTCAGATGTAAAATCTCTCATTTGCCCTGCAGGCCATACTGGCGAATGGACGGTAGAAGGGGGTGGAAAGAAGATTTGTGTTGTACGTCCGAAGGATTTATTAGCTGGAGGAGTTTGCATATTCCCTGACATACCCAATCAATTACAAATAGAATCAGCAACTGTAACAATAGGTTGCCCAGATATGAAAGGTAAGAGTGTATTCACACCTGATGATAATGAGGACTGTGACAATTCAACAAGTACCAGACGCAAACGAGAAGCAGATGAGGAAATGAAAGTGGTTTTAATGCAAATGTGTTTTGGAACATATGGAGCCTTCAAAATTATTGATAACTGTAATTCTCTATTCAGTAAAAATTCATTTAAATTACAACTACGAGAATTTTTCTAAGGTTTAAAATATTTTCCAGATTTACCACTTCCACAAATGTTGGCAGTGTGTAAAGACGGCACTGATGAGTCCCACAAGTTAGGATTTTACAAAGTAGTGGACGCTTGGAAATTCCGGATGAATAAAGACCGACAAGAAGAATTGAATCCTGCGGATATTGATCTGAAAAGACTTGACCCCAAAAATACTTTACGAATGCGATTGCTAACAGACTTTTTTCTCCTTTTCCAAACGGGTTGTCCCAATGTACCCGAGATATATTTTAACTTACTACGATATCTTTTCATGCAACACTTGAAAGAAGTTTGGGAAGAGGTTCCCTTTGTGCTTCAGGATCGAAATGACACAAGGCTTTCCTGGGAAGCTGCTGCGGACGAAATCAAGGAATGTCTTAGAAAGAGGCGAAAAGATCCAGTTGTAAATAGCAAAATATGTTTGTCCTTAGATAAAGCTAATTTTTATTTTATAATTTCGATATGCATTTTTTTAATTTTTAAAAACCCACAGCCTAAAATACCCGAAGAACTCCAATGCATAGCCAAGAGTAGATACGAAGGTGGTGATGAAGACTGGGAAAAGCAAGCACTGGACTTATTTCTTTCAGGGGACAATCTGGACCATGTAATTGAGCAAGTCTGGCTCATACTAAATTACGTATCTTCATACTGTTCAACCGTTAGAAGATTTACGGATAATTTCTGGGCAGAATTCACACACAAGTTCAGAAGGAATTTCTTGTTGCCCCTTATACAGCAATGGTAAGTCGATAAATATTTCGGAAAATTGCTGCTGCAGTTTTTTAAAATTACCATTCATTGAATTGAAAACTGATCTTAATGTTAAAATCAGGATTCATCCTGGAACATGGCAAGTTTATTACGACTACATGTTTAGTGGCTTCTCAATTATGAAGGAAAAACGCCAGATTATAGGCTGCCTTCAAGACATTCTTCAAAGAACCCCTGTGGCGGATCCAGTAGACAGACCTTCAGCGTCTATAAAAGAGTTTGGGCATATTAGCAAAAAGAAGGCACCAGTAGATGTGGAAGAAATCGGTAAACCTGATCCTGTAATGCCAGTAATTCCAACACCAGTAATACCCCCAATAATTCCTAAAGCAGACGCGTCAAAACCAGCGGCCAAAGGAGCCGTTACTGCCAAGTCACGAACAAAACGTTAGCTTTCATAAGATTCAAAATAATTTTCAGTTATTTCTCGCAAGATTTCAATTCAATTAAAATTTATGAGATCCTATTAACTCGAATATTTCTATGAGAGATTTTTACAATTGGCAGGAAGCATTAAAAGTAACACACCGCGTCCCCGTCCATCTCATAATCAACTAATGAAAGAATTACAGATAGAAACGAGCAATGTAACACATCATCATAAATCTAGGGTACATCATGATCGTGGATAGATTTTTTTTTTAAGAATCATAAAAATAAATAAATAAAACTTAATTGTGTGAAAAAACTATGTCCATATTTAATCTAGGCCAATTTTATAATTTATTTCAAGCATTTGGATTTAATTATAATGCGAATGTGTGGACAAAGAAAAAACGTTTTTATTGTCATCTTCAAAACAAATTGTAAGTACACTGTACACTTAATCCGAAACCACAAATTGACGCAAATCATGCATCTTTAAATACATTTATTATGTGTGTGTGTACATTTAAATCTTTGCTAATAAGCAATTTTCATATTTACTATTACTATGAATGCATGTGTATTGTTCTCGTGTGATACGGTTACATGAACAATGCGAACCCAATTCTAAGAATAATTGTATTGAATTAAAAAATAGCATTTAGTGCCAAGCTCGTGTACTTTGACGTTGTAAATAACCCACATTTAGAAAACAATACAGTTTTCAAAATTACAACTACCACATACTAGCTACGAACCACATCATTTATAAAATTATTATCTTTAATTAAATATAATAAGTAGATTTTAAAATGAATATACATTTCAGGTTATAGAAATTCCACTCCAGTTTTTTGTAAATATAAGTACAATGACTTTTATTTCGCCTTGCACAATCTTGTCAGCATTAGTTTTACTAAATCTAAGCGTACTTGTAGAATTGTTAATCATTAGAAGACATTTTCACGACGGAATACTCTACGAAGATTATGCAGCAGACTCGGATAATGTCCGTTACACGATAACAAGTGGTCAGGGTTGGGAAGACTTGGACTCTTTGGTGGAAACTCATAACTTGAGAGGAAAATCAATGTTTTGCACAAAGGGTCCCGGAGCGTACGTAATTATTTTTTTGCAACTCTTCATTTTAGATCATTTTGAAGAAAAAAATTGAAAAATGTTTTAACTCTATTAGATGGTTGTTGTACCAAGATCCTAATTACCAATACGGTTCAATGAGACAACTAAAATTGGTGTATGGAGAGCATTGCGTTCCCGCAGATAACGTGAGGAAATTGTGTTCATGGGATTTAGTTAATGATTTGATTTGCATCCTCCGTGTATTCTGATATAGCTTATATTAATTGTAGGTGAATTCTCTTCAACCCTTGGGTGCTGTATACGTGAACATTGAAGACATTAGTGCCGTGGTAGCCTTCTCCGAGAAATATTTTGCGTCTAAAGGCGAGACAACCAGACTTTCTGTCAGTAGTAATATAAAATCAGCTATATTTGTAGGAACAGGCAACTGGACGGTTGAGGTAGACGGCAAAAAGACTTGCGTAGTCATCCTCAAAATGGGGGATGTTTGTCTGCTAGAAGATTTACAAAATTCCTTTTCCACAACTTCGGAAGATATAAAAATTGAAAAAGGATGTGGATGTCCAAACGCAACGGATGGTGGGGGGAGTGGAAATGGGACGGGAGGCGAAGGTGGGGATGATGATATGGACCATTATGATCTTCAGACTTGCTATTCTACTGGATTTCATGAGCTTACTTATGATTTTGGTAGATTTTTTTGTGATTAAAATGCATTTATTTTATGCATGTAAATATGAATATTTAAGTTATAATACCGAGTCTATTTTCCATTCAGACTTTACACTACCTTCCATGAAGGAAATTTGCTCTGGAAGTTATGACGAATCGGACCAAGCCAAAGACAAGTTTGTGAATGTGATAAAAATTTGGAAGAAACGAATCACACCACCGACAAGCAACGATTTTCCAACTACCATCCCGAATGCACCCCAGCGTCTTAACACTTTGTTCCAAATGGTTGACCTTATGGGGAAAACGTGTGGGGCTATCAGTGATGAATTTTTGGACATTGTGAAATACATTTATCTGCTACACATAAAAAATGGCGAGATATGGAATGTGACTGCAAATGCGACAGTAAATGGAAGTAGGATCGAACAAAGTCATGCGAAGTGGCAGAGAGCTCAAGCCTTTGTCATGGAATGTGCAAATACTGTATGCTATGCTTTCCTTTTTTAAATTATTACTTCTAAGCTTTACGGTATTTTAGCCCACATGCCACTTACTCAGTTTGCTCTTTATACAATTTTTTCCATGTAGAATTCTGAAGTAGCTGCTGGATGTCAACCTGATGATATTTCGGAAATGAAAAACGAGAAGGAAATAGCAACTATTGAAGATTTCCTGAATGGCGAGGCGTACGACTACGTTATCGAAAATATTTGGCTTTTGCTTAACTACGTATCTACGTACTGCAACCACCACATGGGATTTAAAAACAACGACTGGAGTATTTTTCCATTGTTGTTCAAAAGAGACTTTTTGTATCCCCTTCAGGAACAATGGTTAACTTTTATTAAATTCAAAACAAAAAACACATTTATACATGTGAAAAATAAAAAATAAAATAGAATGATGCATTTTACAGGAAGAATCCATGCAAATGGACGACATATTATCCGGTCATGTTCAATGGATTCGATATGGAAAAGGAACGCAAAGCTATGATAACATGTGTCCAAGCAATAATTAAACTAACTCCCTTCTATGATCCTTTGGCAAGACCACCTGGGTTCTATACTGGAAATTCCACGGCCACCAAAGACATTGTTGGAGGCGTCACTGCAGCACCCCCAACTTCAACGGATACACCACCGACTATACAACCGAAAAACGCCGCACGACGAAGGAGACAGCCTAGCAAAGAACATATTGGATCAGAAGGTCAAACTACTACTACACCCCCAATCCTTACCACTACTACCTCACCCGTCGAAGATGTCAGCACGCCAACCACCCTCAAACCCAAATTAACAGCATCGAATGTAGAAACTACGGCAGCCACGAGTCGTCATCATTCTGGGCCCAAAAAGTCAAAAAAGAAAAAGAACAAAAAGACGCCAGCACCTACAATAATTACTATTGGTACAACAGCACAACCAGAGACGACAGAAACACCAACAATAGCACCAGAAGCAACAGAAGTATCGACTCCCATTGATGAAATAACATCGCCATCATTAGTTACGGATATTCCTCCTGACGTCACTGAAATTTTAATAGGTGATCCCGCAGAAGTCTCTACAGTATCAGCTGCAGATAACCCCAGTGATGTAACAGAAAAAGTGAAAGGAAAAGGTAAAAAGGGGAAAGGAAAGAGACATAGTGGTAACCATCATAAAAAGGAGAAAAAACCCAAGAAAGAACGTAAGAATGCATTGGAGAACGTTGTAAAATTGTCGGAAGTGCCCCCTCCTACGAACACAGAGAACGAAGTAGTAACAGGAGGAGAATAAACTATTCGTGGCTTCGTTTCCACTAAACTTTCATAGATCACGCTGGGGTTACTTTAAGAAGAGTGAAAATATATTGCCGTACAACATAGGACATTATGCATACGACGTGTATTGTACATAATATTTTTGTGAATATGTGTAACAATAAAATTCAAAGTGTAGTATTATGAATCAATTGCTTGGCTGTAGAAAATATAACCAATTTTTTAAATGCATACATACACACATCATTCTACACGGGCATTCATTCATGAGAATTAAATTCCCAAAAATGGGCCAGCTTAATGAACTTGACAATTCTTTGAATTTAGACAAGTGCACCAAATGCAGGCATTGTTCTTAGCACCAGTCTACTTTTCATGAGTAAATTAAGGCGTAGTATGGGGATATGTGTGTAATTTTGATTGGACCCAGAAATTCGCACCTACCTTTAAGTATTTTTTTAAATACTCATCTACGCACACCAGTCGACATAATAGTTTTCCAATATAGTAACACTTGGTTCTAAGCTGCACAAGAAAAAAGCATTCTGACTATGAAATTTAACGCTCTAGATTTTTAACTAATTGCCAGTATTAATTTAGGACAGAATATTTAAACATGTCAGTTCGTAGGATTATCTTTATTTTAACTATTACCCTAATATTTAATGAATTGGAATGTGGACTAGTTCGAAGATTTAATTATGACGCCCGTCTTTACGAGCATTTCTCGTTAGACTCGCGATTTATCCAGTACTCTCGTACGGAACCGGAGGAATGGAAGAATATCACTGAATTGACATGCTCAAGAAATTTTACTTTCAATAGTATGATCTGTACATTGGGACCTGGAGCGTGAGAAAATAATTTTTTAAGCATCATAAATTAACACAATTGAAATATGAAAAGTAATCATTTATATTGATACTATTTTTGAAATTCAGATGGATATTTTATCCAGATCCAGATTACGAGATGGGCAACTCCCAAATTTACTATTTGGTTATTGGCGAGCATTGCGTCAGGACAGACGATGTATGAACAGTTAAATTTTTGCTTGATTTGATTTTGCATAAGTTCAGAATTAAAGTCAGGTTCTGACCTTGAAACATATTTACAGATTGAATCTATTCAACCTTTGGGGAAAATGGATGAACTTCTAGAACAAGGTGTTCTACTTTTCGATAAGTGTCAGTTCGGCTCTCAACACCAACTCATTTGCAGTGACGAAGGTAGCGGTCCAGCAGGTTCTTTAATTTTCACTGGAGGAACATCATTCTTGATTGAGGGTGGTGGACAGAAAATTTGCTTACGCCCAGGACTGACCGTTTTTGAGGATGGCTACTGTTTGATCCCCAATCTCAAGGCATCCTTTGGAATTGATGGGCAAGTAACCGTAAAAGAGAACTGTACTGAAGAGGAAGGCGGTGACGAGAAAAAATTGGTTGTACAAAATTGCTATTTGGAAGGAGTTCATGAAATTTATAGCGATCAAGGTGAAACTGAAAATTATGATAATTTCAGCTGCACAAACTTCGAGGAAACTCATTGAATTTTTTTTTCATCATTTATAGATTTGACTATTGATAAATTGAATGAGGTTTGTTCCGGAGGTGGAGATGATTTTCTTAAAGCTAAATTTACAATCTTAATGGATATGTGGGGAAAGCGTCTGGGACAAGAAATAAGCACAAAGCCAGAATTCATCAAACCAGAAAACCAGGTCAAGCTAACTATTCTGTGGGCAATTCTGGAGATCTTCAAGGAATCCTGCCAGGCTGTAGATGAAACTTACATTTACATGCTTGGACATTTGTTTGCTATGCATTTGAAGCACATGTGGAACGCTGATGGGTACAATGAGACTTCAACCACGGCAGAACAGTGGGAAGTAACACGTGAAGTGTTTGATTATTGTACCGAGCACATGAGTGAAATTGTAAGATTAATATATTGTGTAAAAACATTTTTTTGAAATGTCTCAATACATTTTGTTTTTTCTGTAATGCAGCCATATTATGACGGTTCTTGCAAATCAGGAGATGAATTCGGAAGGCTCCCTGATACCACAAATGGATTCAGTGAAGAGGACAGCAGTTGGTTCGAAATAGTAAACGGAGAAGTTTTTGATCCGGTTATTGAGCAAATGTGGTTGGTAATCAATTTCATACTACCTGCATGTAACGTTGTATCCGGGTATATCAACAATGACTGGAGTGATTTGGTGGTGTTGTTTCACGAAAACTTCTTGGACCCATTAAAAGATATTTGGCAAGAAAAAACTAAAAATACATATTCTCGGGGAAATGATAATATGACTACAATTTTAACTGTTAGTTTTTTTCTTAAATTTCAAGGTCTGATCCTGATGACTGGACAAGAATTTACAGTGCCGTTTTTCATGGATATGATATGCGAGAAACACATAAAGATATTGTAGCTTGTTTGAAAGGAGCTCTAATCCAATCACCTAACTATGATCCAATTGGTCGTCCCAAAGGATTCCGAGAGTATATGACCTACAAATATCAGACTCCCGATTATGGTAAAATTGAGAATCCAAGTGCCAATAGAACCAAACGAGGATGGGGTAAATAAAGACTTTATGACTTTTTAATACAAATATTGACGTTTGACACTAAAAGTTGTTTCAAATTAATAAAATGCTATTTAAAAGTATAAATTTTTCTGAAATTTTTTCATTTGCATTTGAATTTATTTACCCATATAATTAGAGAGTACTATTATACTATCAAAAAATCAAATTTTACTTGCATACAACGCAACGGGGTTGTTTTCTTTACTTGTTAACAAAAATTCATGTGTTCTAAATATTAAACTTCATTCCCAACTGACATCTGACTTCCGGTCTTTTAAACGCCCAACCAATAAAAATGTCCTACGGCAATAAAAGTAAAACTGTGCTGCCGTCTTCAGGTGAATACCTAGTAGTCTACAGTCTACATTCAAACAAGCACAATGTAATTAGGTGCACCAAAGACACTAAACACGCAATGGTTGCTTCTGTTTTATATTTAAAAGTATGTATAAACCTGGGGTAAGATATTAAGAAAGGAAACTACTTATCAACTACGACATCGCCAGTTAAAAAAATAAGGCATAAGGGTGGCCAGAGTATTTCACTTGAATCTCTTACCTTTCCAAGTACGATACAAATACAAGTCCCACACTTCAGGTTCAGAGACAGAGCCGAGCCAAACGAACGATTTCTTATTGCTACATATTTATGTATGTTGCTTCTTTTCCTGTGTACAAAGTTGTCGAATTACAAACAAACACACACCAATGTAAAGGATGAGAAGAAGGGGCCATGAGTGTATCCGTTGACCACCTGACATAAGCAACATTTCTATTCTCCAGAATCATTATTGTCTACTTTTTTTGTTCACCAACATTTGTTGCAAGAGTCTTCTTGCTTGCCTGCACACTGCACATCATCTTTCCATTTCCCCTGTAAACTCATCGTTGTCTTGTCCAAAATTCCAGGTAATTACCGAACCGTGCCTTGTCTGTTGTGCAGTACACTATAAGCAGAGACAAAGGTGGAAACTTGGATAGCAAAGTTATTTTTCAAAGTCATTCTTGTTCTGGTTTTCAGTTTGCTTTTCAATTCAAAAACACAAGTGTGAAAATATGTCAAATCATTCGAATTTATTCAGATCAGTCACAATCACAAAGTAAAATGTGAAGTGAGCATGATAACCTAATAAAAATACTGCATTACAAATAGATTTCTTAAATCTCTTGAAAGTTTATCTCTCAAAAACATAAACACAATTTTCTAAATATGCTTGCGGTCAAACCAGAAATATAATTTTGCTATTTTTCCCATTGCATCACCAAAACCAGAGATATCATTCTCGTAGTCCTTTCATTTTTTCCACAAATACTCCTACACTTCAACTATCAACTATTCCTACACATATTTTTCCATGCATGTATACTTGTGGTTAAAAGTATATCAGAAAGTTGAGAAACATATTTATAAAAACCCTTTTCTCGGCCGACCTTCAAGGCACCTGCTTCCCACAGGAAACTAACGTCATTCGACCAGAACTGACTGGCTTTTTTCTTCTACTTCATCTCAAATTCCCACGTTATATCTTTTTGGTATGAAGGAAATTATCATTATTATAGGCGGTTATGGATATTATATTACGGCAGGTAGAGAGAAGCAGAGAGAAGTAAAGGTATAAAAACTGCATTCAAGTTCACAGTCCCACAGAAATCCTCAAACTCCCATCCTCATCTCATCGCTTTCCAGCAGTTACTCAAGCTTAAAACTTGATTTGACTTACAATACGTAATACGTAATATCATCATCCCCTATCTCTTATAGATAGGTACACTTGTATGTAGCTCAAAATGCGTACGCACCTCTATAAAAAATGTCCATAATACCGAGTAGTGGGACCAAGGAAAAAGCCTGTTGTGGACTGTGGATGATTGTGAGTAAGGTGGATATGCACGTTGCTGTTGTGGGTGTTCAAGCATCAACTTTTTGTTGACGATTCGAATTTACCAGCAGCTCAATGTTTGCTTCCCATGAAAATCCTCACACAGCATTTTAATGACTTTTGTCATAGACTGTTAAAAACTCAAGACTTAATGAATATCAAAGTGAAGCAATCACGCCGTGGATAATTGAAAATTAGTAAATTTAATTTCACTTTGCCCCACTACCTATTACGTAAACAGACGATGCAATGATCCTGTCTCTTCAATATAAATTTGCTCTTCAACTTGGAGTTGTAATGCATACATTTAAGATACAACGACAATAATTACCGTATAATTTGTGAGTACTTCCTTGCATTTATCTGTATTATTTTCGTTTTCTTTTAAAATATTGTTGGTACATATTTCACAAAAAATAATCATACCCAAAATAAAATTTTGCAATTTTCGCTTCTGAAATAAACTACTTGGTCTGGTTTTTTAAGTAGTCCAAATTTTACTTGCGTTCGACATTTTGTTATATAGTGTCTGAAGCTGAATTTTTGGTCTACATTCTACATACATGCATCGAATTCTCAAACTATGCAACATACCGAGTGTGTGAGAGAAGAAATTGACATAAAGAAGCACCACAACATTATTGGTGGTATATTTTACGATAAAATAAAAAGGAAATTTTTAATAGCAAATACTGTTGGGTAAAAATAAATAGCTATGAAACATTATCCACCTTATTTTTAAACTTAAGGAAAGCGCCCCCACATTAATGAAAATGAATATTGTGAAGCATGCCATTCACCTGTGTACTTCTGCTCTTTAAAATTCATCCTAGAATTCTAACAGTTTCAACGTTTCCCTTAAACAACGTATCACAGTAATTCATCCCTTCCCTTCTCTTCTAGTAGTTATAAATTATTGCACATGTAAATTAATAGCCGTTTTATAAGAAAATGTTTGTTGTAACATCAATGGGGGAAAATATCAATCAAAATTTGATATCGAAACCCGTCAATAATTTTTTCTTCTAGTCGTAGCACTATTCTCCTTATTACATATAATGCACACACAACATACGCATGAGATGCGAGCACTTTCATTCCGTCTACGTTGTTGCTTATATATTTTTTAGACCGACCGATCATAAAAATAAACCCAGTAATAATACAATATTACTAGTTTCAATTCTGAAACTTGTACAATGTTTGAGTTGTGTTAGTGGCTCGGGAAAAAATATGATCTCATTCCCTCGTGACAATCAACAAACAACATGTAGTAGTAGTAAAGCTAGTACCAAAGGAGAATGTTCAATGTAAAAGAAATCTTCAAACTGACTTGCCTGATGAACAGTTTTTCTTTTAAATAAATATCTCCTCAATTCAATATCAAATGTGAATAGAAGTAGTAACAATCATAATTTTTATACGATACAATAATGTATTGCAATTATTACAAAAACTTCAAATGTCACTTTTTAGAAAAAAAGTACTCTCAAATGGACTAGCGTCTGGTTGACTTCATAGTTGTGAAAATGCACTCACATTGTATAGTTCTTTATTACATTGTGGATGGTGGTAATGCATATAATCAACCAGTTCTCTTTTACCGAGGTAGACATATATTTAAAAATTAGATTTGCTTCATTCCCATAACGTATATAAATACACAGGCAGGACTAATAGAATTTACATGCAAAATTGCTCAGAAAAATTGAACTTGTCCCTTTGACTTTTGGTTTAAATGGCAAACGTTTTATTGTGTGGGTGGATTTTAAAGAATGCCTGTAATTCTTTTCATTGTGTAGCAGGCGCAACGTTAATTATCCTCTAACTTATTGTTATATTATTTTCTTAAATGCATTACACTGAAAAACGGAATTTGAAATTCCTCCTATTTTTCTTATTAAACCTGCTTATTACATTGCACATGTACGTTGGTTGATTTGAGCTTTAAAAAATGCTCTTCACACACGTTACGTAGTAATCGCAATCGTATTGCACGACAACATTGCCGGTTTGCATGCTTTGTTTTGTATGAGAAATGAAATGCAAAATTTGTCGTTGTAAGAAATTTTATGGGAAAAGTATGGGAGTGGGTGGGTAATATTCACAGTGCAGCCAGTTAAACAATACAATATTATTTTTTATTAAAAAAGAAAACATTTTTTTCTTTTCAGTTCAACCAGAACAAGGCAGGAAACGTTTGAAAAGGTTTCACTGACAGTGAGTGAGAACTGAGTAAAAATAGAAATTCTTTTATAAAATTACAGGCGTCTTGAGTTTTAGCTATGCGTCATATCATTAAAGTTAGAAATTGCAAATATGTCATTAATTTTTATGCGACATGGTGGGTAAACAGGCTAGGCAAATATAAAAGAGACATTTTGACATTTTAAACTAACTAAATACTATTTTGTTTGTGAATGGCTATGTTTACCTTGCAAAATAGAGCAAAAAGATTTTTAATCCAAGGCTTGATTGATTACTCTGTCGTGCCCTACCTACCTGACATATTATGTAAATTTCATGAAGGACACCTTGAAAATTAGATGGATTAAAGCATAGATTCTTTAGCAAATTTAAATAGCACGGTTTATTACACGTGATAATAAAATGATTATGTACTTCAAGCGTAAAACCAAATTAAACACGTTCTTATCGTCCATGTATTGCTTGTAAACATGTTGGTAAATGAGCTTATTTTTAGATTTGAGTTTGCATACAAGTTTGCGTGCTTGGAAATGACTAAAAAAGCAATATGCACATTCGAACAGGAAAATCATAAAAAACTGAAACATTTTCATGCTTGTATTACTACACTACTACTGCGTTGCAAAGATGGACATCCCACTGTTGTAATAACACGTAACAGTTGCATTTTACATGCACTGTAATTATTACGTAGATGAATCGATTCATCGTAGTTATAATTTTAATTTGTTTGTCTGTCTGTCTGTCTGTCTGTCTGTCCGTCTGTCCGTGCGCGCTCTAACTTTGAAACGCGTCAACCGATTTACTTGAAACTTGGCACACAGACACTTAAGGTCAAGTACTCCATCG
>JAQFXM010005365.1:0-15115 GCA_034693345.1 Entomobrya multifasciata | reverse complement strand
GAGTGGGCGTTTTTGTTTTGAGGCGTTGATTTGAGATTTCATCAGTCATATTTCGAAATCATCCCATTCCCAACATTATTCATGACTGTTCAAAGAAATTATTTCGGGCCAAAAACAGGGCATTGTGCCTTCAAAAACGACGAAGCCTTCAGATTCACAGCCAAATCGGTCAAGCTGTGCCGAAGTAACGGTAATTTCACCGCTACGAGTATTGTCAGCAAAAATTATGTAAAGACGTTCAGAACGTGATAGGTGATTTTTTCTATGAATATTATGCAACATAAAAAATATGATTTTGTTCTCAAGTTGTTTAGAATGTGATTAGTGCCTGATAATGAATTATTATAACACAAAACAAAATAATGTTTTGTTATTAAGTCTACATAATGAGTTTAAAATCACACAAGTTTTCATGCATTTTGTGTCGGAGACGGAATAAATCATATCATATCACTGGCTGTATTTTGCTGTGAACACTTCTTACAAAGTAATAGTCTTATTGTGCAAACATATCGAAAATGTGGCCATGTGCAGTAGAGTGATATGACAATCAATTAAAGTCATCTTAAAAATGTCGATTCTAATTTCACCTATCCTTATCTTCATGTAGGATTGTTTTTGTCACCAATTTTAATTTGAAACCTTAGTGATAATAAACCGATAAATCGTTGTAACAAAGTCACGTAGGTCGCAAGAAAAAGATCGGATACTGGTTGGCTGAAGAATTATTTTGACGTTTTCGCATCAAAATGTACATGTAAGCATTAGGCAAAAGTTTTGACCTCTATAGCCCTCTGGGGACGAAAGGGTTAGATCAAGTAAACTCAAACTTGGCTAAACATTGTTTCTGTAGTAGGGCTACTTATTCATTAAATTTGAGCCCATAATGTCATTTTAAATATTTTTGACCTTTGGCCTAACTGTGACCTAGGACCTGGGTCAACCAATTTGACCAAAATCAATAGGTGTTGTAGTTAGAACCATATGAATGTGTGTGCCAATTTTCATTGAAATCGGTTCCGGCGTTTGGACAGGAGACTGTCAAAGTTTTGACCTTTAAAGCCGTCTAGGGGCGAAATGGTTGGGTCAGCTCAACTGAAACAATATTTCTATACTAGGCCCACCTACCTACCAAATTTTAGCCCATGTTGTTTTGTTAAATATTTTTGACCCTTGACCTAACTTTGACCTGGGTCAACTGATTTGACCCAAAATCATTGGGTGTCGTCCTTAGAACCATATGAATGTGTGCGCCAATTTTTATTGAAATCAGTTAAGGCGTTTGGACGCTAGAGCGCGAACAGACAGACAGACAGACAGACAGAGTTTTAAGGGGTCATACATATGGAAGGTAACAAGTCACAGGTGCTAAGTGGGTGGGTAGGTTAGATGTTGTTGTGACATCCTATGTTGACTGGGATGTGTTGTAATCCTAAAACGACGTGCCATGGGACAGTGGGTGGTAGTGTCGAAAAAATGACGTATTTATGGACAATCCCTTTTACTCGGTTATGATGAATCTTAAAAAGTCACTAACGTGACTTAATAAAAACAACAATGTACAGCATGCAGAAGCCGTGCTGTGGGCAACGCATCGCTCTTCTCTGCAACGTGACGCTTTGATGCTTGCATTTCATTTTACCGTAACTTGCTGGACTCAATGCACATTTTCCCCAGCTCTTCACTTCACTTGCTTGAGCGCCTCCATGGCTAGTAGACATATCTCATTATAATATGTAATAATTTGTTTTAATCTTTAATGTAATAATCTTTTCATTTCTCTCGCTCTCTACAAAAGCGTGGTCCTTCGTTTGATTTTAAATCAAAATCACCATCGCATCACAAACAAAGACCATTGTGTAAAATTCAATAGCTTGAACAAGCAGAAAAAAATATTTTTTTGAAATTATCCAGCAAAATTGATACTGATTTTTCTAATTTTAAAGTTTATTACCAGCGAAGAATATTTCAATCGAACAATTTATGGTACAAACGTAAAATTTAACACTTTCGTGTTAAAGTAATTGCCAAAATTTGACCAAAATACCTGCGAAAACACATTACGATGTTTCAGCTTTTTGAGTAAAACATTCAAATAATACTGGTTGGTATGCAAGACAGTTCCCTTGACTTCACACCTGGCTATCAGGTAACGTGTCCTTTCGTTTCTGAAAGTATTGTGTGTGGGTATTCTTCTCATTGAAAATGTAATTTTGTGAAGCGATGAAATCGAAGGATTTTATGGAGAATTTAATGTCATTTTCATCTATACGCCTACCATATTATACTAACATTCATTTCAGGTTCTTCTTTAAATTAAGCAGGCATATTTCATGTATGCTACTACCTAACAAAACTCGGTAGGTATGCAATATGCAACAACCATTAATCTGATCATCATCAATTTTATAGTCGCCTCTGTATTTATCAGTTATTGAAGAAATATAGTACAATATGCAATTAAACGTTTTGGCACAAGTAGAGAATCAATATGAGGAATTCCAATGTAGCTTCGTTTTCTCATTTGAATGTACAAAGTATTTCCGCATTTGTCACGGTAGACTCTGCTTCTTGACGTTTGGGTTGATGCCGGATCTTTGAATAGGGTTGCGTTGCTGTTGAGATCTCCATCGCCCTCTGTGTCATTCGATTAAACTGATTACTGATTAACAGATTAACTGGTTAAAATTGTTCGGTGGTTCATTTTCAAACTGACTTCTTCTTCCTTGTCCACGTCCTCATACCCCGTATCGTTCGAATTTTTTTAAATTGACAACATCAATGTTCATCACTGTCATTTGTCGCAATATTATCATCGCAGCGGCGTCAATCTGGTCGCTATTACCATAATGATGCCGCCGACACAGTTTATGTGTTGATATTGTATGATAACACTTAGTGACAACAAGGAATTCTTCATCATCATCACCCATTTAATTAACGTGGACAGCCATTTTTTTAAAGTGAAGTTTTTCCGAGTGTTTTGATTGAACTAAGATAACTATAATCAAAATTTAAAAAGTTTTAAATACATTATGCGAGTTAAATTAACTCCCACAATTTTGTTTGGTAGTTTTATTGTCCTAACATTTTTTTAAATCAACTTTTATAAAGCATACATATTACCCATAACCGACCACAAGAGCACACCATGTCAAATGCGTGCATATTGCTTAGTTAGCTTTCTCGTACCCTGCGTCGTGTGAATTAGTTTGTGTGCTGCAGAGTTGCACAGCAATACACTAGGTAGGTGTGCCGTGTTCCGCATGTGCAACAAAATGCAATGATGGCGGTGACTGGTAAAGATCAAAGGGGTCAGAGGCCCTTTAGAGCACCTGCTTCTTTTTTTGAGTATCGTCAGCTTTTATTTTGGAGTCCGCTCATTTTTTAGTTTTTCAATGCAGACAATTTAAATTTTTTGAAGTCTTCTTTCAAGTTGCTTAGCATGTATTCACTAAAAATGATTGTACATGTATTTTACATGTACTACGAGAGAACAGGTTTTGTAATGTGCCAAATTCATTTCATGGATTATTCCCTATCATTTTATCAATAAGAAACACTTATGGTTATGTATGGTTTTTGCGCAACATTAAGTTTCAATTTCTTTATTTTGCAGGGAGTTCAGGGGGGGAAATGAAATCCGTAAGAAAAGTGAGCAAACTTACTATACAAACAAACCAAACGGGATAGAGAAGCGTTCCATGCAGGAAATGACCACGAAGTCAAACAGCGTACTTAAATGTGTTGGAGTAAAAAAACTGACGACATTGAGAAAGTACAAAGGGTTTCCCTTGTACACTGGCCTATTTAATCGAATTAGATTTGTAAACGAAAGTATAGGCCCTCCGATTTTGTATCTAACTGCGTCTTCAGACAGAATAACTTGCTCTGGCAGCTCGATGCCACAATTACAAAAACCTTTGTTTCAATCACAAAATGAAACCAGTGAGTCCGAAACAATCTCCTCTCTTCAGCTCTGGTCCTTTGAGCCTCGAGGAAATGGGACCTTTGTCATAAGGAATAAACGATACCTGGGCGGAATTTTATACCTTGAAAAATCACTTGAGTCAGATCAATATTTAGTAATATTGCAAAAAAAAGAATCTTACATTAGTGCATGCCTCTCTGACGCTCCGAACTGGCAATGTCACTTTATACTTGAAATTGATACTTCCGGAATTCAACTTTCAACCTCCAAATTTAAAATAGGAATAGTAAATGTAGATGGTATTGATGTTCTTGGGAATACTTCTATCGCTGCAACGTTCATAACATATAGTGGTCCAACAATAATGACCGAAAACATTGTGAAATTCAATTACGTAAATAATGAAGGGACTCGTGGGAATATATTAAATGGTTTGTTTGTGAAATCAAAAATCACAGGACAAACAACAGGAGAACGAACAATCGCGGTTTCGCTTACGACAGTACACTTAAATACATTTACAACGAAAGTGGAAGAGAATTTCATGCATAAAGAATCTGTTAAAGTGTCATTTGACGGAGAAGGTATAGCCGAAAAAGTTTTAAAAAGTGGATTTGCAGTTGAAGCTGGTTATGCATTCACGCATTCAACTCAGAGTGCTTATGCAAGCACACAGAGCATAGAAAAGAAGCATGAAGTAGCTGCAAAAATAATAATACCTCCTAACGCACAGGTGGGATTTTCTGTTTACATAAGCATGATACAGGATCAGGAAGCCAAATTTTATGTTGAGACTGACGTTGGAATCAAAGCTCATTCACTTTGCTTTATAGATAGCATTCCCTTGATAAAACAATTTCAGCTAGACAACGAAATCGTTGAATGGATATTCAAAAGAGGAATTTTGGTACCCTGCAGCCCACCATGCAAGCCACTTGATTATGTTGGGGATCACTTTATACGAACCACCCGGAACGGTTCATTTACCGCTGATATAACACTTGGCCTTTTTGTTCAAACAGATGATATTTACAATGTGATAAGCCTTCCAAATTGTACTACTAAACCTAACCGTCTTTAAATTTTCAATTAAAGACGTTGTCTAAGCTTTAAGATTAAACAACAGATTTCAATTTAACCAGCTAGTGAGACAAGATATAATACCATGTTAGATGCCAAATCAAGGATATTTTCGGACTGCCGATTGATCTGCATACAAGTCCCAAAAATAACAATAGTTGCAAAGAATATATAAGCAAAGTTCATCTAAAATTATGCAATAAATTCTCTTTCTAAATTCAAAATAGTCAATTTCATTTATTTAGCCAATGAAAACATTATAAAAAATATCACCATGGGTATAATTTTTTAAACGTAACGAAAACAATACAACAGTCTCACGATACCCCAAATTTTCAGCGGAAACTCACCGCTGTGCTTACAACGCAGAATGTCGACAGCCCCACCAATAAAGTTAACCTTTTTGGTGAAATATAACTGACCTCAATCATCTGAGTAGTAATTTTAATGGGAAATGTTAATTTATTTAAATTAAATTAATTTATTAACCAAATTATTAGATTTGCTGATTGAAACTCAACACAAATGAATATAAACTCCAATTAAAAATTCAACATCATTTAGTGTAAGGTTAGTTAACCTTACTTATTTAATTAGTTGCCCAATAAACTAATTTAATTGATTTCATTAATAGACTAATTAGTTAATGTATAGCTCATTGTTTAATTCTCCAGTCTTAACTTATCATTTATTTTATTTTTAACCATCAAAGTATTTAGTTATAACTTTTCTGATTAATGTATGTAAAAGGGAATTGAGAACTGAAATGGAAATCTTTGATTTTGCGTGAGGCAAGAGTGTTTTGAGATGGGTTACTATATATCCTTGACTTCAACACTCTACCCATACCAAGTACGCTGAAAAAGTAAATGCAATTTTGAAGACGGCTCAATTTTTTCATCTGAAATCATGGTAAAAACGCGTTTTTATTGATACAAAGTAACCCATTGCTTGAAAGCATTGTCTTCACTTCCATCTTGTTATTTTCAAAAGTGTTCCTCTCTGTGTACTAGCATATCCCTTGTATGTAACGTGTTATATGAATGACCCCTTAAATGCCCACTTACTTACCAGAACAATTAAGGGCCACAACTCCGTTGAGACAAGTTTACCTAATGTTTTGGAGCGTGGAATAATTATCAGTGATTTTGGTGATATGTTTAAAATCGTTAAAATGTCTAAAATTGTGTATTTCCAATAACTGCCAATGTTCATATAGAAAAGGTAGTAGAGCAGAGCTGTTTCACTACACTCCCTCACTGCCTAGTTGCCTACCGCTTGCTGTGCGCTTTTCGCCGATGCTGATCTCATGATGCTAATGTTTAATAAAGCTAATATGTGTGCTCTGGCTTCGTGGGTGTGGACTAGCTAGAATGATGCTATTCAATGCCTACAGCCTGGGTCTCTATCCGAAGAGTTAATGATGATGATGATTATCAGATCACAGTCACTGTCAGTCAAATTATGATCATAACTACCACATTAACTTCTAACTGATCGTATAAAGTAATTAATTGATACACAGATGCACAGGTAATAAACGCATTTAATGAATGACACACACGCAAGGTAGATTAATTTAGTAAAAGGAAATGCTCTCATTTCACACTTTATTGAGCATAAAAGAAATAATTATTGGATACTGTCAATTTGGTTTAATTACATTTAAACAAAGTAAAATAGTAAATTGAGTGCCTGAAGGGCAGATTAGTGCCTTAACGGCAATTAAAGTAAAATAATGACAACTGCTACTGCTGCCGGAGCTGGTGGTGGCTCGTTACCTCTCTTGTCTGAGGTCTGCTTGGAAGTAGTGACTCCCCTCCTCCTCGTCACATAAAAACATATCTCACATACAAATATACCTTGACAAGCAGCAAGTTGCACACATAAATCATTACAAAGAATCTCAATGAATAAAGGTACATGTCAAATAAAATGGTACATATTCATTCAACTTAAAATTACTACACACACAACGGTCAATTCTGACATTCTGGTTGGCTACTTAAATATAAGCTTAAAAAACCTAGAACCCCGTTCTGAACACACCCCCCCGATTGCCACTTTGGCAATCCCACTATAAAAACGCCAAATTTAAATTGTTACAATACAACAGAAATATTAAGATGTAGTGCGGGACAAAGGGAAAAGGATACACCGTAGCTCTGCCTTTCGACAGATTTAACTGTTACCAGCCTTCGGTGGTGCCGTGAGATAATGGACCTCAACACTTACGGAGCTGCCAATGACAGCCCACGTAAAAATTCCGGGTCCATAGGATAGGAAAAGGTAAAGTCCCAACACTACACCATGCTACTATTATTCTGGAAAGGTATCAAACAAAACGACAAATTCATTTACAAATATTAATCTGAATTTAATAATGGAATTAGTTTTACAATTGATCTTTTCACCAAACCAGATACCGTTTTTACCGTTACTGCTCTCACGAGGCCATCGTCTCCAGGATGAACCTCCACTATCCTACCCATCTTCCAAGTTCCAGGAGAAGTTTCTTCGACCAGTAACACAAGGTCTCCCACACTTGCATTTTCCTTTCTCCTGATCCACTTGTTCCGCTGTTGTAGTGTGTTCAGATACTCTGAACTCCACCTCCTCCAGAAATGCTGCACTCGCTGCTGCTGCCTCTGGAACTGGCTTAATCTGTTGACTGGTATGTTTTCCACATTGGCTGCTGGCACTGCAGTCATCGGCTCTCCAATCAGGAAATGACCTGGGGTAAGTGCTCGAAAATCCTCTGGCTCACTCGACATGGCGTACAGTGGTCTTGAGTTCATCACTGCTTCCACCTGACACAATACGGTATGAAATTGTTCATACGTTAAATTATTGTTTCCAACCACCCGTCTAATGTGGTATTTTGCCGACTTGACGCCAGCCTCCCAGATTCCTCCGTGATGTGGCGCCAACGGTGGATTGAAGTGCCATTGAATTCCCCTTGCAGTTAAGTCATCAGCTATGGCATTTGTGCTCTGCATACTCTCCAAATGTTTCTTTAACTCCCTTTCGGCACCAACGAAATTGCTCCCTTGATCTGAGTACAAATGTGCACACAGCCCCCTACGGGAAACAAACCTTCTAAGTGCCTCCAGGAACCCTTCTGTTGTCAATGAACTGACTGGCTCTAAATGGACTGCCTTTGTCACCATGCACACGAAGAGGCACATGTACCCCTTGTACGTTTTAGGCACTCTTCCAATAGGATTTTTGAGATAAAAAGGTCCGGCATAATCTACACCGGTGTGTAGAAACGGACGTGAAGGCGTCACTCTGGATACTGGAAGGTTCCCCATCATTTGTTCACCAGCTTTGGCTCTGAATCTTTTGCACAATACACAAGTTCTCACCAAATGTCTCACTTTGTCCCTTCCCCTTATTATCCAGAACTCCTCTTGCAACTTAGCCCAAGTGACTTGGAATCCCCCATGAAGAAGTTGTAAATGAACATGTCTTATCAGCAAAGTCGTAAAATGGTCGTCCGCTGGCAATATTACTTGATGTTTGTGTGACTCGGGAACAGATGCATGCTGTAGTCTGCCTGTCACTCTCAGTACTCCTTGATTATCCAGAAAAGGGATAACATTCTTCAGTTTGCTGTTGGTATTAACTTTTTCTTTCTTCTGCAGTGATGCTATCTCGTCTGAGAAGTGCTGATGCTGAACAAACTTTATCCAAACTACCATACTCTCATGAAGTTCGCTGACAAGCAAAGGACCGGTATTACGACAGTTCATAGGTAACTTGACCCTTCTCAAAAAACGTAAAACATATGCTGTTACTCTTTTTAACCGCAATAATGAAGAGAATCGTTGTCTTAAATCATCATCTATATTTGCATTGTTCACAGTCACCTTCACCGCCTTCTCCTCCATATCACCGTCGATCTTTTCATTAAATGGAAAGACAGGTATTCCTGGCTTGGAAAGCCATGCTGGCCCTTTCCACCAAAAGTCACTAGTTATTAACTGCTCAGCTGACGCGCCTCTTGATGCCCAATCTGCAGGATTATCAACACCTGGAACATGTCTCCAGCATTTAATATCCGTCAAATTCTGTATTTTTGAAACTCGATTCCCCACATAAGTCTTCCAACGATGTGGGGACCCTGCTATCCAGGTTAAAGTGATGGTGGAATCACTCCACAAATAAATGTCCCCATCTATTTGTAAACACTCCTTCACTCGTTTCACAAGCTTTGCCAGCATCAATGCTGCCTCCAACTCCAATCTTGGCAAGGACACTAACTTCACTGGAGCAACTCTAGTTTTGCTTGTAATGAAATTCACAGAAGTTTCTCCATCTTCATTGAAGCACCTCAAATATAACACGCAGCCAAATCCCTTTTCACTACTGTCACTGAATCCGTGCCACTGGTATTCACTAGCATTATTGATAGTTATCCTCCTTGGAATATTTAACTCAGTTAATTTTTGTAAATCGGTCTTGTAGTCAACAAATTGCTCTTCAATGTGTTCCGGAATTTCACCGTCCCACTCACAGCCTGACTTCCATACATCTTGAAACTGCATTTTCGCACGGAGTGATACACATGATATTAAACCCAGGGGATCAAAGACACGGGAAGCATCAGCTAATAATTGTCTTTTTGTTATCCCTTCGTTATATTTGAACTCAACGCCCTTGAACTTGAACATATCTGTACTTGGGTGCCACTGCACTCCCAATGCTTTAATCGTGTGATCATCGTCAAATGAAAATGGATCAGTGTCTCTGTGCTCCTCCGGAATAACTGACAGCACATCTGGGTCACTTGACGTCCACTTACGCAACTCAAGTCCTGCAGTTGATACAGCATCAATCAGCTCATGAACTAAACTGATTGCCCGTTCCTTTGAAGATTCACCTGACAAGATATCATCAACATACGTATTCTCTAACAATACTTGTGACGCAACAGGATGACTTTGGCTCACATCAACCGCCAACTGATTTAAGCACCTTGTTGCCAAAAACGGAGCACACGCAGTTCCATATGTAACTGTCTGCATTTTATAATCACAAATAGGTTCACTTGGATTGTTACGCCACACAATACGATGAAAGTTTGCATCTTGTTCCCGCAAGCGAAACTGACGGAACATTTTGGCTATGTCCGCTTTCACAGCAACTGGAAAAAGTCTAAATCGAAGTAAAAGGTTGTAGAGTTCATCTTGCACTGTAGCACCTACTAACATTGTCTCATTTAAGCTAATTCCAGAAGAGGATTTAGCTGACCCGTCGAAGACAACCCTTAATTTGGTGGTGGTGCTGCTTTCATTAACAACACCATGATGTGGAAGATGTGCTGTAAGTCCCACTTGTTCCTTTTGTTCCGATTCTGGAACCTTAACCATGTGCCCCAACCGTTCGTACTCGTTCATAAATTCCTGATATTGCTGTTGAACTTTAGGATTTCGTTGTAATTTCCTCTCCACTTGAAATAAACGTTTAACTGCTGCATCTCTTGTTCGCCCTAATTCCTGTATCTTTTCTGTAAAAGGGACCCCGACCACAAATTTTCCAAATCCATCTCGGGCTACGTTTTGAACAAAATGCTTTTCACATTTTTCCTCAGCCTCCGTTAGTATGCGTTTATTTGGGAGCTCTTCAATTTCCCAAAAGCGTCTGAGTAACTCGTCAGTGGTATCAATAGTCACATGATTAGCTGATACTTCACCTTTATCAGCATTGCACTTTCCAAAGATCACCCAACCAAATACACTTTCCCAAGCAACAGGTGCTTCAGGGTCTTTGTTCTCCCGACGATCAGTCAACAGTACTTTATGCAGATATTGGGAACCTAATACCATGTCTACTGGACCTGGCTTGTGCCAGCAGGGATCTGCAAGTTCAAGTCCACGCAGATGCTCCCAGCCTTTCTCCTTACACTTAAAACTTGGCATATCCCCTCCAAGGGTTGGCATAATTAACATATTGCACCCAAGTTCGTTCTCGCTGGAATATCTACTTTGTAACTGAACTTGTACTACTCCCCTAGCTTTTCCTACCTTCGTGCCACAAAACCCATTCACACGAATGTCAGTATGATGACGCCGTAATCCAAGCCTCTGAACACAATTTTCACTAATGAATTCTGTCTGCGCCCCTCCATCTATAAATACACGGACTGGTTGCAGCGAATTATATTTGTCTCTTGCATACACAACAGCTGTCATTAAAAGAACTCTGGTATCAACATTCACAAGATGAATCGTTGTATTCTCCTCTGACCCTGCCGGTTTGCCTTTAGACCTGTTTCCATCATCCTCCATCTTTCCATTGTTAGACTTTGATATGGAATCTGAGTGCAACAAACTGTGGTGCCTTTTGCCACACTTCATACATGTTCCTTTCCATGAACATGACTTAAGCATGTGTCCACTTCCGAGACAATTAAAGCACAAGTTATGTTGACCAACCAACTTCTTTCTGTCCATGACTGATCTCCGCCTCAATTCTTGACATTTGTAATGAGCGTGGCCACCACTACAGATAACGCACAAGCTCCTCTCAGTCGCAACCATATGCACTTTCACAGGACGCTTCTCTCGCTTATCTGTGCTTGCTTGACCATTTGTCCCCACTGCCTGGAGTCCTCGAATATGAGAACTTAGAAAATCAGTCAATTCCTTTAAAGTTGGGCAAGCTGTGCCTGTTTGTCGAATCGCCCACTCCCTGCGAGTAGTAGCATCCAACTTGTTCAGCACGATGACAACAAGTAGATCATCCCACTTGTCTACTGGCCTTTTTAAAACTTCCAAAGCGCGTGTTATTTCCTGAAACTTGTCCACCAACCTCTGCAATTCAGTAGCACTTTCATATTTTATGTCTTTGAGTGATAACATTTTATTAATGAGTGCGTGCACAATTTCTCTTTCATTTTCATATCTGTCATTCAGCATCTTCCATGCTGCTCCATAATTACTGTCGGTCACCGTGAGTGATCTGATGAGGGACGCTGGTTCTCCTGCTAACGCTGATTTGAGATATTGCAGTTTTTGGGCGCTACCCAAATGCACATTACCACCTACAGCTGCTGCAAATAAATCCTTGAATGAAGTCCAGTCTGCAATCGTTCCATCAAAACATGGAAGATCAATGGTCGGAAGTCTGATGTTTGGAACAGGTGTACCAGGAGGAGGCGTTGAGGTGGCGGCTGGAGTAAGGGATTCTATCAGCGGCCTTAGTCGTCTTCTTAACTGATAAAAAGTTTCCTCCACCACGTCACCTGCTTGCTGTTGTAATTCAAGTGCTGCTTGATCAGCTGCTGTCTGAATCAACCGTGATTGCACTTCCTCATATTTTGCCCAAACCTCTTGTGCACGTATAAGAATTTCCTTTGCACTCTCATAATCTAGTGCAGACGTAGAATGATCTCTAACAGTCTTCAAATGAGCCTTAAGGCGATTATGGTATGTTGCCCTCAAATTCACGTCACCCATTTTATCAAGTTAATTTCACAAAGAAACTATAAACAGTAATTAATGTCAGATACACAAGGAAAACACCGTCTCAATAAAAAAGTATATTATCACTAATTCAACAAAACATATGATCACCAAAGTTCACAAATAAATTTCTTCACTAATTTCGGTTCACTTAATTGGTTAAATCCGTCAATTAATCAGTGATCCGGTTCGAAGGACCATGTTTTGGGGCGTGGAATAATTATCAGTGAATTTTGGTGATATGTTTAAAATCGTTAAAATGTCTAAAATTGTATATTTCCAATAACTGCCAATGTTCATAAAAAAGGTAGTAGAGCAGAGCTGTTTCAGTACACTCCCTCACTGCCTAGTTGTCTATTGCTTGCTGTGCGCTTTTCGCCGATGCTGATCTCATGATGCTAATGTTTCATAAAGCTAATATGTGTGCTCTGGCTTCGTGGGCGTGGGCTAGCTAGAATGATGCTATTCAATGCCTACAGCCTGGGTCTCTATCCGAAGAGTTAATGATGATGATGATTATCAGATCACAGTCACTGTCAGTCAAATTATGATCATAACTACCACATTAACTTCTAACTGATCGTATAAAGTAATTAATTGATACACAGATGCACAGGTAATAAACGCATTTAATGAATGACACACACGCAAGGTAGATTAATTTAGTAAAAGGAAATGCTCTCATTTCACACTTTATTGAGCATAAAAGAAATAATTATTGGATACTGTCAATTTGGTTTAATTACATTTAAACAAAGTAAAATAGTAAATTGAGTGCCTGAAGGGCAGATTAGTGCCTTAACGGCAATTAAAGTAAAATAATGACAACTGCTACTGCTGCCGGAGCTGGTGGTGGCTCGTTACCTCTCTTGTCTGAGGTCTGCTTGGAAGTAGTGACTCCCCTCCTCCTCGTCACATAAAAACATATCTCACATACAAATATACCTTGACAAGCAGCAAGTTGCACACATAAATCATTACAAAGAATCTCAATGAATAAAGGTACATGTCAAATAAAATGGTACATATTCATTCAACTTAAAATTACTACACACACAACGGTCAATCCTGACATTCTGGTTGGCTACTTAAATATAAGCTTAAAAAACCTAGAACCCCGTTCTGAACACCTAAATATTTTTCAACACCATTTTATTCGCCTTACTGGCTTCTACAATTTAAATGTTTTCGTTGGTAAAATTGGTAAACTTGTCTCAATTGAGTTATGAGCAATTAAAAAATAAATCCTATTCAGCTCTATTACTTGCGTAGAACAAGTTTGGATTATTTTTACATGGGCTATTTTCACAAGATTTACAATTTACATTCTAAGCACTATAAATCGGGTGATAATCGACCATTTGTAAAGAAAAATTATATTAAGCATAATCTCGACTAGCTTGTTTTAATGGTGCAGCTTATGCATGGTATATATGAGGTTTATATACTTTTTAAGTTGAAAAAATATAATATAAAAGTTTATTCCCCCCGCATAGTGCATTTAACTGAATTGAAGCACATCTTACAACTAAATCTTAAAACAATAACTCATTGCATTGCAAAATAACTTTGCATCGTAGCAAAGAAATTCTGGGTAGAGAGCAAGCTACGCTGCAAAGCTACCATGATTCTCTCGAAAACTGAACACCGTCTCCCGTTTGCATTGTGGGGTGGATAGTATACATTTGTCTTGCGGCATGGAGCAACGTCGTTCAAACAAAAGCGCGCTTCTTTTCTTTGCCAAAATTGCATTGTCTTTATTGGCCCCGTATTTACCCTGCATTTTCGTTCAAAAGAGCATTTTCGAGCACTGTCATTGTTACACGGAAGATTTTGGATTGTAAATTACATACCGTACCGATCATTTCCACGCGGAAGATGCTATGAGCACAGTCTGATGTGTTCTTCTGAAATGAAGTGAACAGTACAGCACGGATTCTTTGCCTAGAAGTACGTCTGTGATTGTAATGTTCCTTATATAGAACAACCACTTCCCACATGTCTAGTGCTAACAACTGTGTTGTTATTTAGACAATATATATTATGTTAGCCTTTCACTTTATGGTGCAATAAACTGCATATTTCTATGTATGGAAAATAGATCGGACCTTACCTTATAAAGGTCAGATGCGTTAAGGCGCTACTCCTGTCTAGACGAAGAGGTCAGTAACGACGTCAATTGTAATGGTTCTAGATATGGACTTGTTTGTGTTGGTGTATTCTTTTGCCTTTAATAACATTGTACGAAATTCATATAAATACTCCACAATAATGCTCTTGTAATTGAGTATAGTTCTGTTCTCCCTCCTTGCAGAATAACTTATTAAACACTCTTATTTTGTAACTACTAAGTTCGAGCTTTCGTTATCTCACCGTAAACTTTTTCAAGAACATATAAGTGACAGAAATAGTAACATGATCAAGATGGACATAATTTGTTTTATACAAATTTAAAAATATACATGATATTGTTGGCGCATTGGCGACTCTTTAAAAATTCTACGAAACCATTGCTTTTCAAAACAATGAAGGGCGATGGAGCATGTGTCGAAGTTGTGAGAGGGACCTTCCTCATCTAAATGTTGTACAAGGGCTGATTGAAGTAATCTGTTATTCCTGATGTCTTTCGTGATTT
>JAQFXM010005364.1:0-15115 GCA_034693345.1 Entomobrya multifasciata | reverse complement strand
AAATTTTCAATTGCCTAATAATATGAATTAGGGACTTCAAAAACTACAAACACAAATAAAATTCACTATACTGGTCATGAGATATACTGGTCAAAATTTCGGTCGCCCTTCAGGGCCAGTATAGCCAGAGTCAACTGTATTTGAAAAAAATGAGAGGATTTTGCACCTTTTCTCATAGATTTACTATGTACGAGTACGTCAATTGATTTTTTGGTACTTCTCCTTGTGCGTACTTCATATCTACTATAGAACCACGGCTATATAACGATACGTAATGCTGTGCAACCAGGATTGAAGTTTCGCGAATGATTTTTGTGTGTAGGTAAGTATTTGCTCAGCAGGAAAGATGCTTTCCCCGACCAAGTTAACCAACCATTGTAAAAAATGCTAAAAGCAAATACATGTTATGCGTGCACATGTATACCTCTTTTATATGCAAAATGGTAAATGGAACACAATTGCTATATAAAGAGGGAACGCTATCTCACACCCGTATAGTATCATCCTTATCATTTCATATCTCCTCCATTTACCTTAAATATGTATAGTATTTTGTTGAGGAGGTTGATAGTATATGTACCTTATTCACATGGAGGAGGCGATACGATATACATATGTGCAAATTCTAAACTGTTTTTTCTGCATTTGTCATTTTCTTTGGAAGCCAGGAACTCAAGTCGTGTTCAGCACCCGCACCAACCAACCGTAGCTATATGGCAGGTCTGGTCTGATACATGATGCGATGCATACTGTTTTTTATCCTTTCCTCGCCGAGAAATGTCGACGAAATGGAGTCGTTTCTCTCGTATGGTTGGTTTAGCTGACTTTCTCGGGATATTTCATGAACACCACGGAGTAATGTTATAGGAAGTTGGGTTACTTTGTTTTGGCAAGATATGCACCTTTGCCTGCCTTTTCTCGAGCTCGCATGGCACAAACACAAGGAAAAAATGACGACTTTGGGCTGCTCGATGAAGCCACTCCACACATCAGCTGGAGGTTCGCTATGGCAAGGATCCCAGCAGATGAGCATGGGCTTGTTGCTAATTCAATAGTTTTAGTTATTATTAGCAGTTGTGTCAGTGGTAGAGGTGATCCTTGTCACTGCAGACTTTGTTGTGGCAAGAGAAAAGTGAAACTGAAACTGCACATGCATAAATGTTAAGCTTGTTAAGGTTTATTATTCGCCTATCATAGTATTGGAATATTTTTTATCTGCGTAAAAGACGTGAGTTTGGAAATTTGCAAGTTGTAAAACCATAGGATAGAGATTTTCTTACTTTTTCTTATTCATTGTGATCTTATAATATACATAAGTACAAGAAAGAAAAAAATAGTTAAATATTTTAGAGTGGCTTTGGGAGAACAATAATGAAAAATTGATCGAATGGACTGATTCTATAAAACAAAAAGGTAAGTAAAAGCAGTCTTAAATATTTAAGAATTAATTATATGGACATCTTGAAAAGAGGGGCACTGTAATAAAAAAATCAGTGGACCAAATTTAAGGTATTCATATGCAATACAATTTTCATAGTTCAATTCATTTTCACGTATTTTGTGTTTACTGAACCTTGTTTCAAGTTAATCTGGGAAAAGATTTTGTGGAAAGTGTTTGCTTCATATAAATATTAATATACCATGAGTCATGTCATGGCGCACTGAAAGTTCATCTGTAAAGTTGTACACTCATTATTCTTGGAAGAAATCTCATCATATTTTATTCAGAAAAGAACAAGTTTTTGTACTTTGAAATGGTTGCTAAGCCTGGTAACTCTGAGTGCATAAATAAAAACAAGCACAAAGCAAGGTTTATCGATTTTACGACTTTCACTCTTTACGTTGTAAATCCAATGGGTTTTAGAAGCTTAGAGGAGCGAGAGTTTAGAGGATCATTTGTCAAAAAAAATTCTCGTCTTGTCCGCTTTTCAAATGCTATTAATCACTGGTATTCCATTTATGCCTAAATATCATTAATTTCGAAAAGAGAAACAAGTATCAAAAGTGCAATAAGTATTGTGAGAGCACGCACGTTTGTGTATTTTGCAAGGCCACAAGTTATAAAATTTGAATAAGATCTGATCTGAGATGCTATACAATGTGGTACTGTATTGTGTCAAATTATGGCATTTGTGGGATAGTTACTTTCTTTTCAAGCATCATAATTGGATTGCAAGTTGCAAGCGTACCATTTTATGACTGTGGAAAACGAAAGAAAAGAGAGGGCAAGCACACTAATCGTAAGACTAATGGTGATTGTAAGAAAGTGTTGTTAAGGGGATCAAACAAGCACGTTGTTTCTCCGTGCTAATTGCTAGCTGGAGAGCTAAAAGAGAATAGAGTTTAGAAATGGAAAGGCACGAATGGATCGACGAATGTACTGGCCAAAGAAACAAAGTATTGAAAAGAAATATGTATGTAGAATTAATGTTAATGCCTTATCATTTGTTGCAAAAAAGGAACAAAGCAGACTAGAAGCGTGGAGAAAGCTGAAAGCTCAATAAACTTTTCCTTCTGCTTTCTGCAAAGTAATAACACGAGGGTTGTAGTCGTGATAAAGTATGTAGGCACATACGATATTACATAGCTTAATGTCAGTTGTTTATACCAAAATGCTTTGTATGAAGGCACGTACAATACACAATGGTGTTTGGTACGACGGACGGTATATATTATTTTGCAGCATTTTTTGGTACCCTCGGAAAAGGCAAATGGGACTCTGGGAAAACGGATTGGAACCACGACGGTGGGGAATCGATATAAAAAGTGGTACTGCAGAAATGCTAGTGTTGTAATATGCATAATCATGAAGAATGCTTGTGTAAAAGCCTATTATGTCTGATGAAATTGAGACTGGTGTGGGTAGAAAAAAAAATACAATTTATCTTGTGAAACCCAACGTTTGAACAAAAGCAACAGCGACAGTGCAGCGCATAAATGAATAAAACTCAAATTAACGTTTTTGTAAGGCAAACGAGGAAAGGTAAAGATTATTTTTTCCCGTAAAATATGTATGTGCAAAATAGTAATGAATTATGCATATGTGTATCTAGCATTTTAATGGATGTATACATATATGCATTTAAGGTCGCAAACGGGGAAACACTCTGTTTTCTATCTGAGCAATATTTTAGCAGAAAAAATACCGCATACCTCAAGGAAAGTCAGTATGTTGTTAATAATAAATGAGACTACGGCCTTGGTATTACGAATACGTTACAAATTACTAGTCTTTTTTTCCTGTTTTGCCCAAATGCATGAAAAAACCCGTTAAATGAGTAAATTAAATTTAGATGTTCTATTGGTTATGGCATTTCATCAGATTTAAAGTAAGATGGTTGGTTATTATGATCATATAGCCATAGCCATACCATATCTTCCGCATACCAGTATCAATGCGATATGGTGACGGGTGTTTAAATATTTATTATTAGGAATTGGGAAATCACTTTAGCCTTTAGCTTCCAATTTATCGTATCTAATATCTATCTGTGCATAATATGCTTGTTAGATACACTTTGATTTGGTTTAGCTTAATTTTCTGTGACGCTGTCTCATATTTGTGACACTTAAGATGACGCATCCCATCTCCTTTCATGCATTTTAAGAAAACCTGGGAAAACAGTTTCTGTTTCCTTGTTAACCTTCGAAAATGGTAATGATGGGAATGAGAAGAACGTACGCGTGTGGCGAACGAAAATTAGACACACAGCTGTACAATAACAAAAATAGGGGCCATATAATTTAACGAATGTTACTTCGATTTGAAATTCACATTTGTCAAATGTTGCATAAAACCAAATTTTACGATTTGCACTCTTGATGATTTATGGCGTAAGCCCAAAATTCGGTCGGCAATATGTCGGGATGTCTTTGAAAAAATACTTATTTTGCTATTTTTAGGTGTATAATAGAAAGCCAAAAAAATGATGAAACCTGATGTCCTTGATTTTCACTTGGAACAGGTGAAACGCAAAAATACGAAATTTTATAGCAGAGTTTTACAATTATGAAATTTGAATAAATAACTGGGCCATACACCACACATATGCATTTGATGCATGTAAAAATACATGGTTTGCTTACAAAAGAGCAGTTTCAACAGAAAAAGCTATTTACTTGAACGTGATCTTCTCCCGCAGCAGCACCACTGACGGTTTACAACTTCATTAGGAAAAACAACAAGACGTCTCTAGTTTCTTCTCAGTGTGCCATTTACAAAAGCAACAAAGTTTGTCTTGTCCTTTTATCTCCAGGGACTTTACACTCGTTGTCTCCAACATGCGTTGCATACATCCAACAAGTTTGTCAAATATATAATAGTTATCCAGAGTCCAGAATATGGTAACAATATCTTATGCCCTTTACTTGGTTGGTAGAGACACTTTCTTTTTCTGAAAGCAGAAATGAAGCGCGTACAAAGTTTCTTGTTCATCCGAATCCAAGTGAATAAAAATTGTGGTTCATTAAGTTCAATGCGAATCCGCAGGCAAATGTTTAAATTGACTTTTCGTGCTCATTGAGTAAGTTTCCTATAACAACTATGTACGATAATTTTTTAGGCTACTCTTTGTAAATATTTGAGCTGAGCACATGTTCCATCTTTATGGGTTGCAATGGTCGTAATCGTATTAACTTGACTTATTTTCATCTTGTCTTCTCCGTTCGTTTACTGGTGGGCCCAGTTTGCCAAATCAATTCTTTATAAGGAGACCAGTGTATATTCTGCGATAACCAATATTTCATTCGGTTTTTATAGCAGACTTATAAATTGCCTGTATTATTCCTTCAATAAGGGCGCCAGTTGGGAGTTAAATATTGCAAACAAGATAAAGAGAGGGCGATAAAGAGTGACTTGGGATGCTTGACAACTAGCGAAGCGTGGTTTAACTGAGTTGTTTTTCTTCATCCCAATTGTTTATGACATGACATTATATAGTACAACTATTATGTTTATTCCAGAATACATAATTTAGGCATACATGATAGTAAAAGTATGAGTTTTCATTCAAAGAGGAAGGAAAGATGACAAAAAGCATAAAAGATAGAATTTTAGCAGAAAGCATCACGTCATCTACTTTAGAAAATGTACTCCGATGTTTGTCGTTTCCTAAATGTTTACAACATATCATAGCAACATGTTTTAGTGGTTTATGTAATTTTACCTTTAGGTTGTTTTGAAATGAGATATAGTATGAGAAATGAAAGTAAGCAGCTTTGAGGAAATTTCTAGTGTGTAGCAATATTAAATGACATGACTGACAGCTTGTATACTTCTGGCCGAGTGAAAGAAAGGTACCTTGCAAAGAGATCAGCAATGAAGGCAGAATTACAGGAAAGACAAGACAGAGACTTAAAGAGTAGATTTGATGTGAAGGGAGATTTTGCTTTTGTGGTTCTACTTTAATTCTGTAGATTACTAGTACTTCGGGAAAAATATATAACTAACGTTTACATATTTTCCAACCGTTATTCAATTATGTGACGACTTCGACAGGCATTTGTTGGATTTAAAGGGATATTTTGTTGTCGCTTCCATGTAATATAGATACCATCAAGGAAAAGGACAAAATATAAGACATTTTGATAATTTCATTATTGAACACTACAGGAGATTGCTTACATTGAGTAAAATTGCTACTCACGTACTTCTTGTCACATCCAACTTATATAAACGCAAGTCATTTGGTGTCTTCTTAATTTTCTTGTATTCCCTTTGGACAGTATGTCAGCGTGGAACAAAAACGTCAATAATAGTGGTAATCTGGGACCCAAAGAAGGAAAACTGTGCAGGGAAAAGAATTTTATCGTTCCGATTTCGTGTAAGAATACTAAAATAGGCCGGATTTACGGCTAGTAGTGGGCGTACTTATTGAAAACAATGATGAAATAGCTTCAGTATATGCATACAGTTATTTTCCACTTTATGATTTGTAATGCATACTGTTACAGATATTCATATTTTTATGCCAATTTAAGTACCAGCATAAATTGGTAGAAGTTGATAAACAAAATGAATATGGTTTCCCATTGAGTTTATAGAGCTTAAGCCCATATCAAGATAAATCTCAACTCAATTTATAAAACAAAGCATTTGCGTTTATCCCCATCTAACAATATTATTTCAGTATAATCTTCAAATATTTCAAAGTCAAATTGCAAAATGTACGGGTCCGGAAAGTAAAGTAGTCGTAGTGAGTAAATTACCACCTTTGGGGTATGTTGAGACACTAGATTACAACCTTTGTCCACATTCGCCGTAGAATAGATTTCATCATATCGTAGCATTTTGTGAAATTCAAGCATTATCTCAGTTTTGGTACATCTTCATAAATGAAAACGTACAGGAAAGTTTCAATCAACTAAATTGTTCCTTGTTGAGCAATCATACTTACCTAAAACTGGAAATTGGACAGTATAAATTTTAAAAGTTCTGTTCAAACTTTACTTAAGAACTTAGGAATTATCATTTTATTACATTGACAGTGGGAATAGTGCAGAGCAGTGATGTAAATTTTGTGCAGAGGAGACATGTAACGCTCTAACTTTTTGTCAAAAAACTTTGTAGTTTTTGCGCAATTTGCGCTGAGATTAATATGTATTTCGCATTTTAATATTCATTTTATTCTTGTAATTTCAAATACATAGCTTTGCCTGTTACAAACTTCATTACTTTCAAGACGTCACATTATGCTAATTGTGTTCATGAGTCATGACATTTTTACCATTTTATACTATACTGCAATCAACTCCTATCCATTCGTTTGAATTCAAATTCGTAAAGTAGTTAAAGTAAATCAATGCTGTTGCCAATACACAAACTCAGTTAATTTTTATATTTGCCATTTTCCTTAGCATGCCACCTTGTGCCCTAAGAAATGGCTAATTTTAAAAAATTCTCCTTTTCAACCATTTCAAATAAAATCGTTAAATTGAGCGTATTACTTTTACTCGTAAAAAGCAACAAAAACCTTTCTGCACAAGTATCCTTTTGTTTTCTCCCATGCTTTTACCTGAACGTAACAAAGACGAAAGGAGAGCAAAGCAATAAACCAAACCATTTTGTTAGATGTGGATGATAGATCTGTAGGCATAGTTTGAGTGTAATTGAGTTTGAGGAAGTTTTACTTTAATTCAATGTTCTATTGGGACGTGGGTCGGAATAGTAATGGAAAACTGGAGTGGCATCCGGTGTTTTCCCCTTAATATTGCATTGCATATGACTTGTACTAAACCCACATTTCGCTCTCTGCTGTCTACCAAAAAGTCTGTATCAAAACATATCTCTTGGTTGAGTTGGTTTTCGTTTTATAACCCATTCAGTAAAATAAGTGAAGGAGAAAAAAAAAGAAAAGGAAAAAGCTGTACGATTGAGTTTCTCGTTTGAGAACCATTACAAAATATTTTATCTGGAATTTTCCTCGTTTTTTCTTTGGTATAGTATGAAATTCTTGTTTACCAAAATGGTAATGCAGTTCTGTTTTTGGGAGTTCTTTATGACAAGAAGAGTTTGAATTACACTTGAACGCACGTGAAAGAATTCTGTAATAAAGACTTTATTTCCTCTACCCACACCACAATAATTATATTTGCACTTGCAAAAATGGTTAGTGCCTTGTTTTTTCCATCGTGTAGAGGCTTGATGAGACTACCAACACTTTTCAGGGGTTTCCAGAGAACAAACAAGCACATTATATATCATGCATCGCCAGAGACACTAATTGGAATTATATTTTCATCAAAATCTCATTCGCCTTTTAATTTAAAATGTGGACTCAACAGGCATCTAGGTAAATTTTGTAAAATGGAAATTTTCTAACAAAAGAATAGTACCGATACCGATATGTTGGCATATGGTTTCATAACAGCAATCATCTGAAGAAGCCTAGTGGGATGTACTTGGAAATCCTTCAATCAGTTCAATCAATATAGAGTAATGATCACTCTACCACACCATCATTTTTTATTAGTATGACTTTCCTATAGTTTGATCTCTTGTTTTCAATCAGGGTATTGTAATCACAGTAATCACTATCGGTAAAACATGATTGGAGAGTTAGATTTCATGCATCATAATACCCCAATGCTATTTTTTCTTTGGCTTCATTTGGCTTCAAAGTGCCCGTTATAAATTATCCGTTTCATAAGCAATTAAAACCTACGCGCTCCTACCTACCTACTAAAGTTTTCATATCAAACGACATATATCATCATCATCACTTCCATCAGCATTGTGATATGTTATGTGTTAATTTCATTTTGTGCTCATCACCATCACTACGTATGTATATGTACAGCTTGTTTTCTAGCAGGTGCTGTAAGTGACATGGTGATTATAAAACGAAGGCCAATTATGGCTTATGGCACATTTTTATGTGCACAAAGGGCAAATGAAGTGTAAATGAGTGATGATTGAATGGCTCGCACTGGAATGTCAATGTCGAATAAGTAGTCGGATAGCAACGCTGCGTCAGCAGTCAACTACCCTTGCGGATATTTGATTTCATGAAAGCATAAAAAAGCTCTTCATAATATTATGTGTATATATGGGCATGCATGAAATTTTCAGTAAACTTTTTTCAAAGAGCATATGTAGGGAAAAAAGAGTTCAATGATGAGGTTTGATGTTTTTGTCATTTTCAGCATTATACTGATAGTGTCCAAACTTTTTCTCAAATCTTTTATTGCTTATGTCACCTAAATAAAAATGTAGGTTACTCATATGATTTATCACAAGGAAAAAATAACCCGGATATTTAACTTGGAAAATGTCGTTTGATACAGATTTCACTGTAACTATAACCTACTATACTACATATGTGTGCCATGTACCAAACTTTCTTCGCATCATAAAGGCTCTACTACAAGAATATTGATTTCATTTTGAGAAGTTGTACTAGCTTGCCTTGCCTACCATTTCAAAGACTCTACTTGCTCTCTTCCTGCAAAAGTACCACATTAGAGCACATTTTGTTGCACTCAACATTTTCATAGCAACATTTGGCCTACTCAGCAGCTCGTGGCCCCTAAACATATATTAATTTACTCTCTACCTACACAATCCTTTTCATATAATCTGCACCAAGTAAAATGTTTACGTTGGAATATTTTCGGGTAGCATAGTAACACACTAGGAAAAATTGCATCACCCTAATTTTTAGTAAGCTTGAAACTACATGCTTAAAATTTAAGTGTTTGGAAAGTGTACCACCAATATTTATTGTGTTGTGATAATAATGAGATGAGACTCAAAAGAGTAAAAAATCATACATAGTAGCATATATACAAAACAACATTTGAAAATATATCGGTCAGAAAAAAACTCTCAACTCAACCAGTTGGGAAGTTGATGAGATAACGATGAGTAGCCTGATTTTCACTATATGTATTGCATTGCATCTTTCTCTTAATTTTAGTTAACACCAGATTTTTATTAAAGCTTGCAGACATCTTAATGGTTTTCTCTAAAGAAAAATATTGTGGATGGTACATATCGTCTCAGAACATTTAATAAATTTATGACTCATCACTATCAAGTTTATTGGCGCAGAAAGTTTCGTTCGATACATGTTCCATTTCAAAACTAGAATGCTATACGAAATTGCAACATATATTTGATGTTCATTTGATGCTTTTCTCAACGCAATAAAAACTTAAAACCATTATTATCGCATATTGACATGCGACTCTGTACACAGCGTAGTATCGTGCACGTGAACTCACGAAAGGCATTTGAAATACAATTAATTTAATTTATAATTTTTCATATATTTGGTGTGCATGTAATGGATCTATCTGAACTGAACTGTGAGTGCCGGTAACATGACACGAAGATGAGTTTTCGTCTTTATCGATAAAACTTCACTATCATTACCAATTTAGATAAATAGGATGTTTATAAACTTTTTCATTTATATTTACATTTAATATTCAACTGATGGCATTTGAGAAGGCGTCATTGCTGAGCCTCCTATTTCTATAACCATAAATCTTGATGCAAAACACTGACACAAAACAATTTCCATCTTCCATAAACAAGACTGCAGAAAAGCAGAAGAATGTCAAGCTGCAGGCTGCAACGAACACAGTTAGTTCAAAGCTCAAAACCAACCGTTTTGTAATGTGGTCTACACAAGTAACGAAGTTATTTGATAAAAATGTTCCTATGCATTTGGACATAGAGACGAAATATAATACGGTTTTACTGAATACATACTTCCTAAATGCATACAGTTTGTCTTGTTGCTGCAATGAACTTAAAATAATACAGCGATTTAACAAAATTCTGAACTTATCGCCTCGTGTTTGGAAAACAAAGAATGTTATTTTTGTTTGCATATTTCTTGTGTGTTGGTAGCAATGCTTTGTTCGTCCGTTTCGTTACTTGAAAAGATTCCCTGCATGCCAGTCAAATGTTAGCCAATACGTATCAGAAAAGCTGTTAGTCTCCAACAAACTCAAGTCATGTGCAGAGAACGTGATCGTGATCATAGTGATCACTGATCAGTATGTATATAAATTGTGTAGTCAATTTAGGCACAGTATGGATGGATAAAAAATAAACGTTTGCCTACTGCTGCTGCACGCTGTTTGCTTGGCTTAAACTTGTTATTTTCAGAGGAAATTGTAGTGTTGGTTGATGTCTTCTTGACAGGTTTTCATTTGGGTGGGCATGGCATGTTTATAATATTAACTTGGCTTTTATAGTTTAGTTACACTGTGTGTCAAAACGGAATAAATCTATCGGTGATTGAACTATAAATGACAGCATGATATAGAAGCGCACGAAAAGTATTAATGGTTCCAAAGGAGACTCCGTTTTAAATCAGTTGGAAAAAAATCTTATGCAAATAACAACATTTTTCACTCTCTGACATATTTTGGTCAGATTGATCGACAGTATTGGGCATACGTACATGATTCTCAATTGGAGTGCAACCTGCAGCGCAACAACCAGGTGCACCAGGAAGTATTCCATGAAAATTATGTGCTATGTCGTTTTTCGACTTTCGACCTGTAGCTTGTTTTATTTTCGTTTTCCGGTGCATACAAACTTCGAGATTTTGTTAAATTACGTAAAGACAAAAAATGCATACTTTTTGCGTCATGAGTCATGATAAAATTTGACGTTTCGCTTAGCTTGAGGTCAAAGATCTTTAGTTCCATCTTTTTGTTCTTATGTTCATAGAGGAAGTAGTTTTTTTGCTAATGTTCCTTCACACGAAAGATGAAAGTCGAAAGCAATGTCTAAAGGTTGATGTAGTAATTATATGTGAGTAACAGTAGCATTGACATTCTAATTATATACTGATATTTACTACTACCATGTGGCTGGTTTTAACTCTTGTCTTGATTTGCAAAAGCGCATCTATACTTTGTCGAAACTGATATACTAAAAAGATATGACTTAAAGTGGTTATCTGGTGAAAAGAAAAAAATCAGAATACTTGCACTACACTATAGATAAGATAGCCTGTGAACAACGTTAACATAGCAACAAGGAAAAATGACGAATTATATGTATCTGAAAGGATCAATATAATTTTATTGATCGTCTTGGGAAGTTTTATGGCATTAATATTTTGATGTAAACTCAAGTCACAAAGATGCAAGAGAGGAGAGTAAAAGTTTAGCTTCGTAAACAGGAATACAATGTAGGCTTGTAGGTGAAGCTGAATGAATACTGTATGCACAGCTCAGCATGTTGTGCAGAGTAATCGTAAAAATCAATTAAAATATTAAAACTACTGTGAAAATGAAAAAGATGCTGCTGGTTAAAAGTGCCATGATAACGTCAAATTATCCAAGGAATTTTTGCATTATATCATCGCTATGCGTCTAATTGCTTTTATACGTCATCATCCTTATTAATAATATCTTTAGTGGAAGGACTTTATTGACACGACTACGAAAAATACAAATAGCTTAGTATCAAAATTAAAATTAATTCATTTTTACTTACTTTATTTACGTCAAAAATATCGATTTATTCACCTTGGAAGTTTTATAAGAGTACATTCTACGCACACTCGTTTGCCATAAATACGAATTTCAAAAGATTTTCTTTGTTCATTGATATGCTATGTTGCGTCCAGCAACATTATACATAGTTTGTTTGTCTTTGACATTGCGAATTGCGACTTGCGACAAAGGAGTACTTTCTGGGATTTGACATACATTTTATTTACAACGAATCACTGTTTCTTTCGCTGGCATTAAATTTCATTAGCTGATAGTTAATTTCGATTTGTTCTGAAATCGTTTCCAATCCAAGAAGACTTTTCGATTTTAAAATCCAATCGAATTGCCCCAGTATAATTTAAAATTGCAATTTTGCAGTTTCATCAGAAATGCACTACACGTTATATAATTATTTCTCTTCTTGCAAAATCTCCTGTAACAAATTAAATTTTCTTTTGCTTAACTTTTTACATTACTATTCCGCCCACTGAAGGCATGTCTGTGATCCTTCATCTCTTTTATGCATTTCAAAGTCACATCTTTACTACATATCTATGTAAATTGCTATTTTATTATTTGAGCATCACTATTATATGTATTATATTTTTATACCATATACCTAGTGTGTATAAGTTTGTGGTTTGTTTTTGATAAATTGATCACGCAGACTTTGTATGAAAATCAAAGTTATTAATTCCGCAAGCATACCCATCTAATCTCCATACTCTCTCTTCCTTTCCATTTCCCACGGATCATCGTTCGTCTTTTGAATAATTTAGTAAGCCAGGTCAGGCATATTTTTCAAAAAAGAAAATGTTCTGCTTCTCGGTGATTGTAAAAACTTTTAAAAGTTATATGATTTATGGATACAATTTACTAAATTTATCATTGGGATAGTTCAATTGTTACTGTAACAGTATTTCTAACGTACTGCAGACATCACGTCTCTTCGTTGACTTAAGTAGGTCATGTTGGCGAGGCAATGGCAATGTATATATTTGTAAATCTATGTTAGGGTCTTCGGAAAAGTTCTTACACGGTATTCGGGCCTACTTGCTATGTTTACATGATTAAACTTTGCTACAAAGCTATACTATACAGGGCAGGGGAATCTTTTCTCTCTATAATTAATTTTGCAAACATCTTCCAAATAAAGTGTGAATAAAACTGATACAATTGTTGACATCTGGATTAGTTTGGTACATTTACCATATAATTATTCTTGAAAAGTAAGTAACTGCTTGTAAGTACGGTTCTATAATTCATAAAATTTCCAGCTTAACATTCTAGTAATTTTCCATAACTGATTAAAGCCATTTTGTGTTCCTGTTTAAACAATTTCAACTTCAAAGTCCACATTTCCAAATTTGATAATATTGCGATTTTTAAATAGATTTATAAAGAGTAAAAGACATTATATAAGAAGTCAAACTTGTTTTTTTTGTATGGCAAATGATGTAAGTGCTTGTGCAGCTGCCTATTAACTGGACTGGCTTTGTTTATTTGTTTTAATCGCTTTTGCTTATAATCTCTCTCAAAATGGTGTCATATTTCTTGTATCGAAACAGGAATTACTTTTATAAAGTAAACGAACGAACGTGTTTATTTATTAAATACTTCATAAAAATGTAGTAAACTTAGCTCTTTGGTTAATTGATTATCCTGTTTTAATCATTACTTAAATAGGGTTTAAAATGATGAACAATTATTATATTATCCTGTGTAACTTGTTGACATCACCTTTGTCCTTTCATATTCATTCTTGTGCTCGTCTTCAATTCTCTTAATACACGACGACTCATGCAATTTAAATCTACATGTGTAATTAACATCTTATCTAGTTCGCATTTTTTATGTTCCAAGCTGTCAATACATTAATTTTTAGGGTGACCTAATAGACAGGGAGCACAGAACATTTGAGATAATTTACTCGATTTGTACTTGATCTCGTTATGAATTAAATGGATTAAATGCGACTGGACATTACACATGAATGGTAATATTTTGATTATGAAGTAACGGCTCGTTGCCAGTGACTTGGTACTGCCAGTAAACTACAGACTGATATTTTTGTCTGAATCAATCACTTTGTTTTTAAATTCGAAATGAAAAACTGACCATGAGCCAGACTGCTTATTAACAAATTTATTTTTCATTAAAAGGGAAAAATTGCAAAGATCAGCTCATTCGTATGTTTATATTGACACATTGAAACTATCATTCTTATAGAGTTTGGTAGTATGAAATTTTGATAATAATTAGCCTTTCCCTTATCAACATCAATCTTAAATATATTGCTTCTGTGTACAAAAATTACCATATTTGTTCGTGTTGTGACTCAAGAAAACCCTTTTCTATCGCAGCAATTGCAATCACAAAGCTGCGGCGACTTAAGCTATAATGAATCAATGGTCAGTTTCACCAAATAGTCACCCACATATATTATGAAACTCCATAATTGCTACTTTTATTGCCATGAATATGAATAAATTGACTTTCGTGGCGAAACATGTTTAAAAAAAATCAAGAATGTACTCAATATAATCAAAATGAATAAAAGAATTTATAACTGAATTGCTTAAAAAATATGAAAAAAATTATAATATTGCATCATCTCAAGTATCTCAAACTCAAATAGCATATGCTTGTAATGAAGGTCAATAATTCTCAATGAAGCATAAACGGACATTGATCATCGATTCATTCATTTAATCCGTCACCAACTTAATTTTCATATATATGTTGTGACGCGTTGTGACAATTTTAGTGTAAGATTGTACTTGTATTGCTTTAGTAGGTTCATGTCTATCTTTTGACACGCTGCTGATAATGGAAAATCAGTTTCAGCGTGAACTTTTGATTGGAATTTATAATTAAAATTCATCTGCAAGACGCAGTTGATGTTATCTATCAATTAAGGTGGTTTGGAATTCACTCTCAGCAATCAATTTAAGATTAGAAGTTGAGATCAATATTCAAATCCATATTACAATAAAAAGCTCTCATTCATAAGAAATATAAATTATTAAATAAAACAAACCAATCACTAACTGGTCACGGCAGTTCATAACCAACACCAATCTGACTAAATTTCCCAGGTTACGCCATTTCGATTTCCTCTGAACATGTGCGCTCTATACTCCCAAAAATCCAA
>JAQFXM010005363.1:0-15118 GCA_034693345.1 Entomobrya multifasciata | reverse complement strand
CTGAGACTATTGATCCTGGTCCTAGTTTTTGGGAAATATATACTGTAAATAGACACTGGCTTATGAAAAGCATAGTCAAAATGAAGGAGAGTGGAATAGCAGACAAGTGGGATCATTGGGCAAACTGGGCAAACAAATTGCAACTTAAACTTTTCCTTGAAAGAGATCATAATAGTGACATTATAAACTTAAGGACGTTTTTATTTCCTCTTTTACTACGTGCAGTCCTATGCAGTACTGCCTTAGTAATCTTTGTTTGCGAATACGTAAAGCGTAATAGTAAATGAAATGACTTTATGGGTATACGTTGCTATTTGCTGTATATATTGAGCACAAGGTTTAGTGTAACTACCAAAAAGCACATGTATAAAAAAATTTCTAATTATAAGTTATGTGAGCAAGCAATACGCTAGAAAATTTAATAATTTTAAAGTTAACGAAATAAAGTTGTTTTCGATAGCTGTAAATTAATTACTTTGCATCCAATGACAACAGTTCACATTGCATTTAAATTCTTATTGAAATCATAGCTGTCCTCATTCAAATGGAAACAATTAGGCTCAATCTCAAATCAGAACCTTTCCAAATCGTAAAGAAATTTGAAAGTGTATCTAAAACCATGCCATCAGTGACACATAAAATTGCAAGCAAATACGATATAACAGATTGGCTTTCCCCATCCCCCGGGCACCCTTATTTACTACAACCCTGGAAAATGTTTGAAATACAGTTCAAATGCAAAAATTTATTTTTAAAGCATAACTTTAACACGAAATATTTTGAGACTAAAAAGTACTGTAAAAAGTAAGCAGTTTTGTTTTAGTGAGTGAAACTAGTACTGTAAATAAACACTAAAGGAGTGCTTGAAGTATTTTTTTACTGATTTTAAAATTTAAAAGTTGAAAAATCAATATTACTTTTGCTGCGCATTTATAAAGCATTTAACCGTATTTTGTTGATTTCTTCAAAACAATCGACTTTCAGACTACGGTCTCTCGACAAATTTTGATCCCAACACTCTAATCTATCGATTCATGCATTAATATGTTTTGCCCATTTAAAATGTATGTAACCGGTAATTGGCCGTTCCTCCGGTATCGTTACTCCGATTTGGCTGAAAATCAATTTTCTTCTTATTTTAACCCTAAGGTACATGTTTACCAAATTTTAAGTCTGTAGGTGAAAGCGTTTTTGAATTAGAGCGTTCACAGACTTACAGACAGATAGACATATAGACGGACATGAAATGATTTTTCAATAAGTAGTACTAAAGCACTTCTTAATAAATAGGAAACTAGATGGAAGATACTAAGTAACAATATTGTTTGTATATATTATATTTGCATGCTTCTTTCATTTCTTCCACATGGTCGCATTCGTACTCATGAAAGAGTGCATCTTTTTATTCCAAACTTAAGCAAATAAATTCTTTATCATACTTTATAACGTTACTAAAACCTTCAATTGACATTAACCTAACAAAGATAACCTAAGAAGTACAACTTGATATCAAGTATCAGCTGAAAATGGAGCAGTTAAGGACGTGAAAAAAATGTCGCCTGTGACGTCTTACAAAGCAGTTATTGTTTAAAAATGAAATGTACACATCGTTATTAAGGAATATATAAAATAGACAAGCAGAGATAAAAACAGTGTAAATATATTCGTTACAAATACGAGCTAAAGGACTCTCCACAAAAAACGCTTTGTTAGAGGCACGAGAAAAATATCCCATTAAATCAAAATGCTAACAATTCATTGTAAATGCGAAACAATCTTAGGCTACAATTGAAACGCTTCTTTATGCCCTTACTTTAAACTTGCTACAAACGCAAAACAACAAAATGTCTGATGTTCAAATAAATATTCCTGAATCAATATCGCATGAATTTGTAAACATTTTTGCTAATATTTCCAAAAACAAAGTTGTATGTTTTCATTCAATCATTCCGGAGTTACTGCTCCAAAATCCCACTTTTCTTAAAGGACAACAACTGATTTTCAGCCACACATATTCCGACTCCTTAGGGTTTCGAAATATTTCAGGTAAATATACAAATGGGTGTGATGTAATATTTACTAGTTTGGATGTTTTCCCACTTTGGCCGTTTTATTACACGTTTTCGCAGTTTTTGTTACAGATTTCATTGGTCTTAATATATATTCAACATAGCCATAGTTTTCTGCCAACGTCATTATCAACATCAGAAAAAAATTTGCCCATTTTAAAGTTGGTCATTTATGTTGACCGTACTAATTGTGTAAATGTTCAACTGGTGTGCAATGGCTACTATAATGAAAACCCTAAAATATTACAAGCTGATGTTATTTCTAACATTTTAAAACATCCTAAAGAAAACCATAAATTTTATTTTTATAATTCTAATCGAAAAGTTGTACAAGCTTCAGTATATCTTCGCTTTTGGCGTTACTTTGAACCAAACTGGTATGGAAATGACCGCTATGCCTGTTCACGGATTTTGATGAAGTCAAAACATACGGTGTTCTGTACATATCCACTTATGGGAACTATTACTTTGTCACAAGTTCATAACCTTTCGATAGTCATGTACTCCAAAATGAATACTTCAGAGTCAAATTTAGTGGATAGGTCCTTCAAAGGACAGTTTATTTTATCAAATGTTCGATACTATAATTACGAAAACCTTTGGGAATATCGAAAATCTGGATTCCAGTTTGGGAGTTACGTCACTAAAAAAATTGTGCATTGTACACATACTGGCCAGCAAAATGAAAATATCGATTATGCAACATGGTTATATCCGTTTAAATTAGAAACTTGGACTATTGTGGTTATCACCTTGGGAGTATTTCCAGTGATTTATTCTTCAGCACATGTTTCAATATTCATCACAGTACGCAGCATATTGAATGATATACTTTATTTGGTTGGAATGTTCTTAAGAGTTTCGGTGCCGATGGGACTTAAGACAAAACGCTTATACATAACAGCGTCAATACTTGGAATGTTTTACTGTGGAATTTACGAAAATATCATTCTTAGTAGGGTAGTACAGCCTCCTGAACCAGCCAAATTTAAAACTCTGGGAAGCATTCTAAAACAAGGAAATAAAATAATTTATTTTTCAATGTTTTCCTTAATGCCAGCAGAACAGGAATTCAAAAACTCGTTCAATTTATACCGTATTGATCATTTATTGAATACAAGTTTCCATGAAGTTAATACTACCCCAACTTGGCAAACTAATGCATTCTTCTTAGCTCGTAAATTTATTACTGTTATGGATGAAAGTAATTTGCCCATAGATTTGCCAAATTTTGAAAATAAAATCGGACTGGACACTGGAAATAATGTCATATGTTATACTTTAGAAGAGTTGATGGAGTCAAGCCCAAGCTTTTGGGAATTTTTTACTGTCAATAGGCACTGGCTGATGAAAAGCGTGACACAGATGAGGGAGAGTGGACTTGCAGACAAGTGGGAAAATTGGGTGGATTGGTCTGGTAAAACACAACTTAAGCTGTTTGGTGGAATGAAATCAAAAAATGATATAATAGACAAACACAAGCTTGTATTTCCTTTTCTTGTTCTCACAGTTTTATGTGGAGTGGGGAGCATATTTTTTATTTGTGAATTAGCAATTCATTTTGCAACGAGTTACTGTATAGCTTATTCAAATCGTTTAGATACTACAATCACAACACAATGGTTGAATGGCTTGAGTTGGTAAATTTGTAATATTTCTGTGTAAATTTTTGCGTTCAAATGTACGCAATTTTATTAGAATTGCAACGCGTGAATGCCAACAAGTTGTAAAATAAGTACCTAAGAAAACGAATCTGAAAATCATTTCATTTTTTTCATTAAATTAATAACCGATCTAAGTTATTTTAAGGTAATATTTCAAAATTCAGATGCTCCAATGAAATGGCAGTGTTCAACTTAATTTGGAATGTTTTCCTTCAATTACATCTTTCTTTATATAATTGACATTTTGTGCTTTCAGTTTATTTGTACTTTATCATCATTCGTTAATGGATAAAAATTGTCTACAGAATTTTGTTACTCGTTCTATTTTTCAATCTAATTTTTGGAAAAACCTATTATTTATATTTACGTTATAAAGAAATAAAATACAAATACATAGTACGTTTCATATGTTCGTGCGCGTGTTTAAACACAGATAACTTTTGATCCAATGCACCAAACTACCTATACTTTTCAGCATTGAGTAGGTAAAAGTCTAACTTAAAACTGTGCCAAAGCATTGCCGTGTGGATACTACTGGCCAAAAGTTACAGCTCAGAATCGAAACAAGTTGATTTGCTTCTTTGAACAACTCATATCGTAATTAACGGTGTCATACTTTGAAGGCTTCTACAAAATCATAATTAAGAAAAGATTACACTGAACTTCTGGTGAATTACAGCCCTGTCTTTGGGCAATTAAAAAATGGTGTCAATGATTCTCTTGTGGCAAAACGCTTGTTCAGGAGAAGGAAAGAAGTGGACAAGTCCAAACTAGTAAAAAGGACCTGATCACAGCGAAACTACCAAACATTTTTCAACAGGATGCTGGGCTGAGGGTTAGTGAAATAGCACAAAAGGTTAAGCTACGCATGAGCAATGTTTGGCATATATCACATAATGTATGCGGACTATCTCTGAAATGTACTAGGTGGGTTTCCCGAATTCGTCATCTCTTAGAAAACACATGCGCAAAATCGTTTTTTGATGAAAATCAGACCCCCTGTCGTTCCAAGTCCTTTCGCTTCAGAGACCAAAATGTAGCCCCGATTGAAACGCCTGCGTATTATGACTAATTTAAAACAAAGATTTCGAAATTTCATCAACTATAAAAAAAGTTATGTCAAATTGAAATTTGTAGTCCAAAAAATGCCCCGAAAATCGAGATTTTTGCTGAAATACTTGCAGCAACCGTGCTATCATGTGTAAGCAGCTGGACCAAATTCCTTTTGTACATATTTAATTTAGACTCTTTACTATATAATGTTGAAAGGAACAGGTGGTTTGGTGCATTAGTTTAAAAGTTATCAGTGATCCAACACGCGCACGAACATATGAAACGTACTATGTATTTTGATTTTTAAAGCTCCAAGCATCGGCGCAATCATCCTAAACGCAGTTCGAGCTGTTATGTCGCAGGATTTGAGAGAACAAACTAGGTCCTTCGATGGGAATAAAAAAGTCTGGATGAAGTATCTTGATCAGAGAATCGACAGAGGTAAGATAATAATCATACATACATTTAAAAAGTGCCCATAAACATTTACCACAAAAAATGAAACATTTTGCAATTTCAGATCAAAGGTCTCCTCGTTATGGTGGCACTGGAATAAAGTTGTAAATTTCTTGAGATGTCGACAGCTATAATGACTGAAGAGCATAATTTACAATTAAAGGTATTTTAGAATAATTAAGTTTTGTTTTCATTTATACGATCATTTCGTAATCAAAATTTATGTCAATTTAAGTATCGAGATAAAAGCCTTTAAAATAATTGCAAACGTGATTACATATTATTACATTATTTTGCAACACTTGTCATTTATAGTTCATCAAAAACTGTTTCGTTTGTAGTTGAAATTTGGGAAAACATGAAATATATGTACTACTCGCCGTCACCCGTCACCGAGTTCAAAAATATTTTCGGCGCATCGCATCAAGCTCATTACTTCATTTTTCAATGCAGCGAAAAACGTTACACATTTTTTGTCACTTAGCCCACTAATATACATAAGAAAATCGTTGGATGTATTCAAGGTCATCATTGCTTCATTAAATCAATAATTCCTACACATACTCTTGAACTTGAACATCTCATATATTATTGTCTCAATAAAAAATAAAGAAATGTTAAATTGATGATTGTCTCGTGGTTTCTTAATGCGACCATTAGCATAAAGTTGAAATTTTAGCACAGAAAAAAACTGTATCATCATTTGCTTCTAATTTTACGTTACGTTAAAATCTCAAATTAGGTTAAAACTTTTATAAAAAGCTAGACGGGATTTGTAGCGTGATTCGTTCCAGGTTTGTTCAAGTAAAGAACTTTTACACTAACGTCAAACGGGAACGGTACATGGTACATTTCCTAGCAGCCTGCTTACGCACTTTGGGCTCGCTAGGTAGTCATTTCGGTTGTTAAAAAAATGTCAAGCTGTATTTGAATTACTGGTATAATTATGCTAAAACGTTTATTCTCAATTAGCTCATTTACTTACCAAATACATCCAGTAAAGGTTACTTGTAAAAATTTAAATCAAAGATGAATGATGAAAATAGACATCACACTCAGCACAGTTGGATGTCTAATACAAAGCGAGGCATTATCGTCTACGCTCAGTAGATATAAAAGATGATGCATCTTTGACGTCTGTGACGGTGCAAGTTAAACAGATTTAGAATTTCCAAAGAAAAAATATTAGCCAAAGCCCTTATTGGTATTTGTAAAAGTAAAGTTTTATTTTTAAATCCGTTTTTCCCATTTGTAATCTTTTTAAATTAATTTTTATTTTTGAGACTGTGATCAGGTGGAACTACCTCTGTATATTTTAAGAGTAATTTTAAATTCGTTTTAACCAAACATGCATTCATCCGTTTTGAAACTGATGTTACTACTTTTAATTTATGGAAACGAAGTGAATAATGAAGTCAGTGGCTACACCACGGAAAAGGACTTAACGTACACAACTAGAGAAAAAACTGCACTGAAAGAGGTAACTTGTCTGATAGTGAAAATCTTGATTTTTTTGTTTAATTGCATCTCTAATCTCTATATATATCTTCGTATTTTATATGATGCTCCAAACAAACAAAACGATTGATTTTTTTGTGTTGCAGTTTAAGCCGCGTATGCTTCCTTTGCTAAAAGTGGATTACATGAAAACAGATTTGTACTTGATACGTTGGCTTAGAGGTGGGTATGATTTCATTTAAAAAATGTATCCGTGCATATTTCAGTAGTGAAATAATTAATTTATATTGTATTTTGATTCAATCACAGCGAAAAATCTAAATGTGGCCCAAGCCGAGACCATGTTGTTGCAGCATTTACGATGGCGTCAGCAAAATAAAATCGATACAATTCTTGAAGAAAATTTTTCGGATATGGAATCCGATTTCCCATACGAAATGGATACTTACGATATTAAAGGTCAACCAGGTAAGCAGCTTTTCATTGTCAAGAGAAATTTTACGGTGTTATCCTTGCTAAATAAGATTAAAACGAGACACTTTTTTCATAGTTGGCACAGTGGATATTTATGAATGGGACTTAAGACGGGTAGTAATACAGGTATGCATGTTTACCAATCAAAGTTAATGGAAGGAATATTATGTATTAAAATAAAAATTTTGTACCGATTTTTTACTTGATTGGGTTACAGGGGAAAACACCACGACTCATGAGATACATGTTTAGATTGTTAGAAGACATCACTGGACAGATATTTGATGCTCAAGCCAGCGGAAATAAAAATGTCACTCGATTTTTGGTTTTAGGGAATGCGGATGGATTTAATCTTGTACAACATGCTTGCTCTTTATGTAAGTGTATATACTATAAACTAATTTATACTTAATACTTAAACATTCTTTAATGCTGGTGTACTATTTTTTGTAGGTTTGCCTGCATGGATTCAGTTTGTTCGAACATTTGAAGGACAATACCCTGGATTCCTGGATCAACTAATTGTTATCGAAGGTGTGTGTTGTAATTTTTCTCTGACATTAACATTCAATTTTTCAAAATAATACCCTACATTTCCTTATATTTTAGCTCCCAGTACAGTCAACATTGTACTTGATCTCGTTCGCCCCATTCTCTCTGAAGAAACTCGAAATGCTTTGAAGGTATTTGGTCACTCAAGGGAAAAATGGATGACATATTTAGATGGCATTATTAGTCGAGACGAAAGGAGACCTCTCTATGGAGGAACTAGGGAGGATTAATATTAAGATGCTTTGTAATAAAACTAATTCAGTATAAACGACTTACAATGTAAATGTTTTAAATTCGCAGCTCGTTCGTAAAACATATTTTCTAATCAAGTACATATACGCTAAATGATGTCATCAAGTTTTTTCAATATAATGAAAATTCTAGTCGATCGGTTCTAATAAAATATCGCAGGTGTTTTTAATAAAATCAATGAATAAAGTGAAACGATAAGTGAACTTTATCGCAATTAAAAGAACTCAGGGATTTACTTTTGAGTGATAATTTACACGGTTTTTTTTTGCTGAAATTCATCTACATTATGAATCATACTACTCATACTACTCTTTACTGTTTACTCCAAAAATAAAACTCTAAAATCTCGCCATGAAACAAAATATATGTTTTTTAAGTATTCACCTCCATCTTTAAGCGTGGTGTTCGAACTTGAGGCATGAGGCATTTTTAATTATTTTATGAAATATATTGGAAGACGGCCAATTTATGTACATATGAAAGCATTCTTAAACCGACTGCGACTTGGTGAATACAATTTGAATTAAAAATTGAAAACACTTTAAAATTATACGCTTGTAAATTCAATTAAATAAAGCATATTGACTATTTTTCACTATAAAAGAAAATTTGAATGCCCTAAGACATTTTTTAACTTCATCCAGGTGCACTTTTTTGTCTTAAAACTATAAGCATTTCGAAACATCAGTTTTTGATTAATGATACATATCATATAAGATACTAACTGATGCATATTTGGTCGATGCAAGCTAAAACAACAACTTACACTTCAGTAAATAGAAATGCAAAACTAGTAATAATTACATAAATCCGATTATGAAATGAGACAGGTTGCTTTTGAATTCCAGTGTATATGCTTGTGTATGTCTTGAATTTATGCCCGAGACGCAGCTTAAAAAGTTTATGGATTTGGTAACTTTGTGAATACTTATATTCCACGATGATCATTCACCTTCACCATTGCATTTCCCATCCCTACTGTGTATGAGAGTGGAAATATAATTTGTCTTGTCAGTATGACTCGAATGTTTGGTTTTGATTTAACTCTATATAAAGTTAGGCATGTTTCATTCGTCTTGATACGAATTGCATCAAAACACTAATTTAGCACTGTATCTGTAGGAAAATCAGTGTTATGCAAGCAAGAAATTGAGAAAACAAAACAACAAAAATGTTATTTATACTTTATACCAAATACATTGCATAATATGTATGTTAGCCGTATTTTTAATATACTTCCCGGAAAATGTCTAGATTTTTAAATGTCTACCTCAGCGTAAACACCAGTGATACGGCCCAATTTGCTATTCAATGAAAGAAACTGCTATTTAAGTTCCGAAGGAATAAAAATATTATGCTTATTGTTGGAGTCTTTTAATGCTAACATTTTTTGATAAAAACAGGAAAGCTTTGAACATAATTAAGGCCATGTCTGGACTATTTAAAGCAATTCGAGATCTTTAATTAGTTTCCATTTGCTTACCCCATTACATCGAGTCATCATTATCGTAAACTTGTTTATCATTTAAAATTCTGATTAATGCAACTCGAAAAATTATTCTCATTTGAACATTTCCAAATTTAATTTTTCAAAATTCCCAAAATGGTCTATAAATGGAATCGCGATCGATTTATGAAAAACTTTGGATATGGATTGCTAATACTAGTGACATACTTTACGACCTGTTGTGTCAGTGCAAGTGTTTCAGATTCCCTTCAAAAAGAACTTATACTCTCTCAAAAAGAGAAAATTGCCTTTGACAGAGTAAGTTTTAGTCACTCAACAAGCGTTCGCAATTAAAGCTCTAGTTTTGCAAAATGTAACAATTTAATCAACTTTTACAGTTAAAATCATCCATGTATTCAAAATTAACGTGGGAACTCATGAAACAAGACCTGTTCCTGCTTCGTTGGATTCGGGGTAAAATCATATTGAAAGTCAAGCAGAATCAAATATTGTGTTCATAAGTGTTACAAGTAATTCCTATTTAATCCAATATACAGCGAAGGATTTAGATGTGGATCGTGCAGAACGTGACATGTTTATGGTTAGTGCTTTATTAAATTAAACATTTGATAGTTGAACACCGGTGACTTGGTGCAATCAAATTGTAACGTTTTAAAATATATTATAGTTTTTAGACTTTCTAAAAGTTAACCATATAGCAAATATTTCGCAAGAGGATTGGAGTGACTTGGAAGAAGATTATCCTTTCTACACGAATATCACTGACAGACAAGGGCGACCAGTTGGATATGGCAATATTGGAGGAAACTGGAATTTAAGACGTGGAATGATGCAAGGACTTCAAGAACGCCTAATGCGATACTCCTACAAGATGTTTTTTGAAGTCTATGAGAAACTGAAGGTCATTGGAAGAAAACAGCCTAATATAACGCAATACGATGTTGTATTAAATCTTGATGGTTTTAATCCTTACCAGCACTCCTGTGCAGCGTGTACGTAAAAATAATTTATAGCGTACAATGTAATTTTGTATGAATTTGACTTTTGAAAATGCGTTGTTAAACTGATGAATATAGTGGATAAATATTGCTAATGACAGGTGTCTCGACCTACCTCACGTTGCTGGACACGTATGAGCGATATTTACCTGGTTATTCCAACGAGATCATTGTCATAAATGGTAGGTCAAAGACAAAAGCAATTGTTTTTTTTTCTTTTTAATTATTTATATTTTAATGAACTGGTATGGGTTTTAATTTATTTTCCGCCCAACAGCTCCAAATGCATATTTAATCTTATTGCAAGTCTTACGACCACTGCAATCGAAACACACCAGAAAAGCCCTGAAGGTCTTCGGTTCAAATCGAAACAAGTGGAAACCATATTTGGATGCAAGAATAGACATAAATTTATTAAGTCACGTATTAGATTGAATGTTCCACAATGTTCTATAAAGTTTTCATACGATAGTAGTACAACATCAAAGACAGTGCTTTACTTTTTGGTTGGACCAACAAAACGAATACGAATTAACGAACCATATAGCCTGTACAATTTTTATGTATGCTAGACTAGACGTTTTTATCTGTGTGTAGTGTAAATCATAATATAAAATACACATGCAGGTCTGTATTTTGTATGTATAAGCCACCTTTTCTGATTGGTTGCTTGGTTGTGTTTACATTATTCAAACACGCTTTCCCTCTCTTCCTTTATGTTTCTATGTATGCATGCATATCTCTTTTCTGTCGATCTTTTTTCTCTCTCTCTACACGCAAGCACACCGCCATGGCCATGCGTCACCGCCACATAGACTGAGCACTCAAAAACTCAACCCTTTTTTTCTGTAGCTCTGTCTGACTATTGTGCTTTGGTATGCAAGGAAAGCCAATGCAGGTCAGCGGTGTGGAATTCAAGCAGTAGTTGTTCTTTCGCACTTTACTTGACAAAAATCATATCGTTGGGGGTTTTAGACACGTAGAATCCGAGTTTGACGTCAGATTCATAATTTAAAATACTACTTTACTGAAAATAGGCGGGAAAATTTAAATTTAATAATTTTGAGACAAAAATCATATCCAAGGGAGTTTTGGACACGTAGAATCCAAATTTGATATCAGATTTAAAATTTGAAATACTACGTTACTGTAAAAAGGTGGGAAAATTTAAAAACTTGGGTTATGTATGTATGGATGCATGGACTCGAGGAAGTATCCAACTTATCAAAGGCAGTTTATTGTGCGTGTCGTCCCCATTTAACAATTACGGATATTAATTGAATTTCGTAGTTCAAGACTAAAAATCAGAATGTAGTCACAACTTTGGATGCTGAATTTAAGTTCGACCTTTTCCTACCTAGCAGAGTACCACAATTAAACAAATTCATAGTCAGCGTGCTGGAAATAAAAACGAAGGGGTGAAGTATGGAGCTTAACTTTTGACCAACTCTTAAAGATATTTGATTTTAAAGATTCCTATCATGTCTACTAGCGACTTTTATAGTGTACGACGTACACTAACGGGTATCAAGAGCGTGCTGGCACGATTGCTAGTGACTCAATATTTTCAAAACTAAATGGCACCTAGCATACTTGGCTCAAAAATGAGGCCAGCCAATGCAAAATAATTAAACACGAAACATTTGATTATTTTTAAGTCCCTTTTGCCATTAGTAAGGATCTTAATGTAAGCAGAAAGCGTGGGTGTATTACTAATGACAAATATATATTTAAATTTAATCAGCGATATTTGGTCAAAGCAGTTATGTAATATTTGTTTCGTTTGAGCAAGCATATTTGTCATCAAGAAACGAACACTAAAATCTAATTTAAAAAACTGTTGTATTGGAATTCCAATTTCCAGTCCAAAATTCTGAATTCCTAGAGTCAATTCAGGTGTACAAATTTGGTAATTCGAAAACAAAAAGTGAGCATGGGTGAAGAGGAAGACTTGTTATTCTTGTCTGCAACAACTCCATTAGTCCTCTCAACATTGGTATTCGTTTCTACTTATCAACTAATGAGGATATGACCAGGTCATTAAATCGGCTAGAGCTTTGAAAAATAGTGAACTATGTCAATTTTGGTACGCTGATTACGAATTTAATTATCAAAATCCCGAATGGAGCCATTTGGAATATATATTAACTTCAGGGCTTCACTTCAAGAGAATCGATTGAAAACTGAATAGCTGATGAGAATAAGGATATATGTTTCTGAACAGATTAGGTTTCCTTAAGGATTACATTGATTAATTTCACTGTGCTACTTTTTGCTAAATTTGCCCAATTTCTTGGCTTAGTAAAAATGTATGTATTTAAAGTTTTCTTAGCAAGTTTTGGTAATTTAACAGCGTATATTTCCAATTAAAGCAATCGATCAAATTTGTTATTTTCCATTATAATGTTTCCTTATGTCGTTGCATGACAGCAAAAAGCAATTAACATGTTTTTGAATCCTGATTGTATTTTATTCCATTAATTTAAGCTGAGAGCTTCTTAGCACTCACTGTAAATTAGAATTGGATCGGTTTAGTTGAGACTTGTCGCTATTGGACTAGACATATTACTAGTTAAAATAGGTTTAAATTTTAAGTAGCCGAATATTTAAGATTTTTTTCCAATATTCAGAAAAAAGAGTATATTAATCTTAAATCTTGTATAAAAAATTAACCATGCAAATGTTCATTACAAGTAACTTGGTAACATTTACCGTCTTAATTCTTGAAACTTTCAACGCCGCAACAGCAAAAGCAGTGCGCCACACCTTTGCACAGCTACAAACAATTGATGAAGCACTGAACTCCAGATATTTGCCCAAGCAGAGACGTAAATGGATAAGTAACTATATTGCCAACCGCTTGATAGATTTTCCTTCAATCCAAAATTTTAATGCAATTCTTAAACCATTTACGAAACAAAACTGTCTTATTGAATTCATAAACTACCAATACACTGACTTAATCGAGCTTGAGTACCCTGTAATCGTCCGAAGCCCCGTTTTAGGAATTTTATGGGAATTTCAATTGTTCACTGGAATTTTAAGGAAGGCAGATCCTGATTTTGTATGGTTTGCCCGGGAATTAAAACTTTGGCAAACAAACTTAACTAAAAACTCAAACTGGGATTACTGCAAGCGCTCTAAATTATTCGTGGGGTTTAGTTGCCTTCGAATATACTTTCTTTCTAAATCCAAGCCGAGGAATTGTGAGGTACATTTTCACCTACTTGAAAATATTCGTTTAGCATTCTTACATCCGTCCATGCCCGAAATATTTGCATATCGCGGCAAAAACCTTTTTCTTAATAATGTGTATCCGATGACAGTTCTGGTAAATTACAATGAACAATGGAGAACTGTAACTTTACCATTTTTAAGCAGATGGCGTAGTCAAAATGCTGCGTTTGCTTATCATTTTGAAAACGTTCATTATTTAAATCAGCAATTATTCATTTGGATGACTGCCAAAGTTCAAATAGAATCTCGTAAACACATGTTTAGAAAATTTGCGAACATTACAAACATACATATAATAAAACTTGGACTAATTTATTTCACTAAAATTCTTTACGATCCTACTTCTTGCTATAACTCCACATTTTTCAAACTAGCAGATATGTCATACGATGATATGGGATCAACTTTATTTTGGGGTAACCAAGAACCAAGGAATATGCTCAGCAAAAAGTCATCTGGCGTGTATCGACACATGGTGATGTGTGAAAACTGGTATCGTAAACCAAGAAATCTTGCCATTAAACTATTTCCAGATGACGATCTCGAGCGAGCATTTCATGTTATTGCAAACGTGCTCCAGACCATTATGGGAAACTATTTCGAAAGTGTTAAGCGTGAAAAGTGTGTCAATGGAAAAGTTTCAAAATATAATAAAGATGAATGTTCTACGACTTACAATATCGGTTGGAAAGTCAAAGAAATAGCACTTTCTCCCTTTCAAATTGGACTTTCCGTCAAGCTGACCCTCGGAAATCTGAAATTCGTTACTTGCGGGAAAAGAGGCATATCACAATTTGCATTTGAGGAGCTTTTGAATGCCTACGATTTAACTACTTGGATCCTTATTTTGATAGCAGTTTTTGTATTAAGTTTCGCATTCAGGAAGCTTTGGATATCAGTAACATTTGAACGTCATATATTGTCAGTTATTAAAGTCTTGCTTGAACAAGGAGACCCATTTTTAGAATCTGCAACTCAAATTTCTCGGCTACGTTGGATTATTGGAAGTTTTTTGTTACTTGCAACAGTGCTTAGCAATGGCTACAAAAATACAAACGTTTTGAATATGATTTTACCTCGACAAACACTTGTGTTTCAGTATTTGGATCAATTGCAAGAAGCCAATTTTTCTGTGTATTCAAGATCAGTAGCCCTAAACCATTTTTTGACTTTGCGTGAGTACAATCAAACACAAATTTGGGAATTCCGATACCCAGAGAAATACGTAGAATATTTGGTTGGCGACCATGTAGCTACAATTAATCGCGTGTGGTCGATATCTGAGATTCATGAAATATTTCATTTACCTCGTAATATGAGAAACGGCCCATTTCAAATTCAATTGTTTTGGGAATATGCTGTTAACAAGTCATGACAAGTCATGAAAATAGGTACGTAGATGAATGTATGTATACGTATCGCGTTTTTCTTTGCATC
>JAQFXM010005362.1:0-15122 GCA_034693345.1 Entomobrya multifasciata | reverse complement strand
TTCCCACGCCTACACTTCACAAGAATTTAAGCCCTTACAATTAGACTTTGTCTTAAGGTATATTATTTTTGTGCTTTCATAATTTTTATACTTTTTTTTATGTGTTCTTATATTGTCTAGAATCTTAGCCTATAAGTTGAGATTGCTAAAGAACAAATGCTGACACAAATGAACATAAAACTTGAACCAATGCACAAAAAAATACGAAATAAAGCTTGGTGAAAAGGAAGAAGTAGCAATAAAATTTTACGATGAGTTTTGTGTATCAAGAGGAGACAAAGGTAACTGGTATGGTTATAACAACATATTTTATGCAAACGATGCTACCGCGACTGAGTGCAATGCCAGTTCCTTGAGAGGAGTTTACAAGACTACTGATGATTGTATTTAGAAAATAAAAAGTATCAGACACACAAGACGCATGAGGGCAGAATCAAGTGGAAGGAAATCATTTCTGCGTGATCTGATCTGATGGTACACACAATTCAAAAACTTAGTCGTCATCAGTAATGTAGTAGTAATAGTGGTACATAAACATTCAAAATAAAGACAAGTTAAGATGATATTGCTACCATCATGGGCACATTTTTTACGCATGCATCCGTCCTCTCAGGCCTTACTTGCTTTCTGCTGAGCTGTTTTCTTTTTTCTCTGGTTATAAGAGGCTCAATGTATGGTATGTTTTTAGAAGAAAGGTACACAAAAAAATCTGTTGGTGTATTGAAATAAGGATAAAGTGCGCAAAGAATATACACAACAACGCATTTTAGGCAATTCAATAAACAGTAAAAAATGAGTGTAAGCAACGCACTACACTTTTGACTTTGTGAACATCTTCGAGAAGTGAATAAATGAACTTCAATTTTCCAAGTAGAAGAGCAGAACACATCTTGCGTGAGTGTGTTGGAAGTTACACAAGCGGTTTAAAAGCATCGTGATGTTTTTAAAAGTAAAATCCAGTTACAACTAAACCCTCCTAAATTTAACTTGGTTGGTGGCATAATGTTGTTGACTACTGGTAAATATTAGCATATAATGTATGTGCATAAACGTGCTTTAAATGTACGAACTGGAAACGAACCAAACAACCAGGGACATGTGTAATACTTCTAACTGAATACACGGGTAAGTCTGTGCATAGCTACCCGGTGAAGCTCAGGAACTAAAAACCATAACGCAGATGTGAAATCTGTACAATTGGTTCCAGGTTTTATTCCACGCTGATTGTGATTACAATTTCGGGACTTTTTTCGTTACCTTCCGCTTCTGTTTATTTTCTCGAGCCTGAAGCCATACTAATACTGCATGCAATGCACTGGAAGATTTTTAAAATAAGCAACAAGAGAAAACCAATGTTCTGTCGTGCCAGACAGAGCGGCATCATCATCATAGTTTATTATTACAAGGAAATAATATTGTGAATGTATTACAATGTACTCGTTGTGTACATCAATGCGCTTCTTCAACTGAAACCAGAGACTGATAGAAGCTGCATACATAACTGGCGTATTTATGTTGTTTTCCGAAAGAATGATAGAAACTCGAGCGAGAGAAAAAATTTCTATCGGTGACTCTGAGCACCCAAGAAAGTTTTTTCGTCATTTTTTAGAAATCGTATCGCCGTAATCTCCTATTCCAACTCAAGTCTGCATATTGTTTTCTGTATAGTTATAGTATGCGAAGATATTTGGCTGATATCTTAAAACAGTTTATATGGAATCCTGTGTCCTGATCGTGAATGGGTTAAAACGGTTTGTTTATTGTATCGGATTACATACAGCAGCCGTTTAAATTTCATGAACTTGACTTTGTTCAACATTAGTAAACCTTTGCATAGCTACATAATAGCTTCACTGAAACTTCTTCAGGATCTTCTTTGAAGAGAGGAATGAAAGTGCATATATTGTGCAGCTTTGAATATTTTGTTCACAGCACCCCTAGCGAAATCGACCGGGCACGCACTGAAAATCCATAAAGATTTTTTTTGTTTTTGAAACCTTACACGCGTTTACAGAAGCGAGTTAGCACGCTATGCACAGATAGCTGACGCCTTCCCTTCTGTCACATGGCTGCTCGATTTTATATCTCCGTCTTCTTGGCTTATTATTGGAACAGAGAGAAGGTGACAGAAGAGAAGGCTTAAAAAGTTGATGTGGAAAGGCAATGCGCAGTGTGTACATTCAGTTTGAAAAGGTAAACTGCTAACTTATCACAACTGTTAGTTAAGATTTGGGGTTATGGCACGAGTATTTGCTCCAAGACTCCATGCAGTAAACAGATACACGGATATAGTGACAAAGAAAAAAATATTTTGGAAGCAAAAAAAACGAAACGCTCCAATGATGCATGATGAAGTACGGAAAGAATTCATTTTACGATAAACAAATAAAATCTCTAATGATACCTCCACGACACAGATAAACCGAAATAATGATGCTGTCATTTTAATGTTCACGTGGAGGATGCTTTATGCACATCGTTGTCTTCAGTTTTCAGAAGAAGAAAAAACAAGTTGGATGCATAAAAAAGAGTGTTTCTCTAACATCACAAAATAACGAACATCCCAGATTGTCTCTCTTCCTCTCTACCCAAAACACATGAAATTGTTCACTGCAAAATACATTTAATTTATGCCTTTGATGACGTTGTGAAAATTTGAGTGACTCATTTCAACGCGCTGAGCGTTGTTTTTAGAGACGGAAGTCAGAAGGGCATGAAAATAATTTTGCTTTCCTTCGCATTTATCATAATAGCAAGAGATACTTTTCATCCTTTCAATTCAGAGGAAGGAACAAATTTTACTTCAAGTATTTCTACGGGCTTCTATGGAACATCCGCACAGAGAAAAGGAGGAGAAAATATATGGCTACGTAATAAAATTATGCAAGCAAACTTGAGTAAAGTTTACTACGATTCCTGAGAAAATATTCAGCATAAAAGGGTAATGATGGATACAAATATGGGAATGTAATATATAGCAGCAGGGCATATCATTGCAAATGATAATTTCATGGTTTGTAACCAAAGCCGTTCCAAATTAACTCTACCACCGGTTATACAGTCGTGTACTTTAACGAGTCTGCAAGACAGGCCAGCGCGCAGTGAACACATTTGAGGGTTTTTCCGTTTTGGGTACATGGCAATTTGGCGTGGCGGTGTATGGTGTCGAGCAAAAAGACTGTCTTGTCCGCCTGGCCAAAACCACGACGCAGAAACTCCTACAATTTCAAGTAGATATTGGAACACCAGTATATCAGCATTAAGGTTTTTTATTCCACTAAATATAGTACTGAAGTCACAACACTACTTTCATGTCGTGTAGAGACAGCGATTGTGTTGGTTTGTGTCGGTAAAGGGAATTTCCGGTTGTTGAATTGGTAGTTCTTGGCTGGTACGCATGCATTTTGTTTACATTTAAGATTGATGCTTGGCATGTGTCGCTTCAAGTTGCGCCTTTAACAAAGTAAAATTGTGTTTTTATGGAAGTTTGTGTCATGTGTACATATTGGTTTTAAATATTAGATACTCATATATAAAATATACACGCATTTTTACACATCACAGACCTAGCCCACAGAAGAATGTTTCGAGTACAACGCATACGAAATTCCACTATCACCGGCAGTCTTCTTTTTCATGCATCTGTAATCTTTATGAATTTCGACGTATATCGTAATATTAGGAAAGGAGTTTAAACCAAAACCTGTGAAACTCCTTCGAAAGAATCGTAAAATTTATCATAGATATGGCCACATTAAATATTAAACTTTCTACCTAGTTGAATGAAATAATGAAAATGAAATTAATTTTAACTGGATTAAAATGAGCTGTACCGAAAAACGATCTGAAATTGAAAATGTTTAACATTACATGAATGTGGGGGTGGATGATAATATACAATACATTATTTTGTTGTTTTCTCCTAGTAAATATCAGATTTAACCTGTGTACCACCATTTTAGTACTTTAAGCACTTATTTTTCTCCCTTTTCTCGGTTATATAAGACAATAAAGAAAGCAAAAAGGGTGGACAGTGTTTATCATTTTACGAAATCATTCAATAAATTCATCAATAATCAGTATTTTCGTGCATCATAACAAAATATTGAAGATAAAACTTTCTCATTTAAAACATGCATTGAGTATTGATGAAGAACGTATCATTGCATTGTATATTCGTAAATTATTCTGTTTTACTCATCTGATAAACCTGCATGTGGTTTCCAATTAAGTTTTCAATGTACGTGCTCATCTCATCTTGTGATGATGTTTCATGATTGACAAGATTTTGGTTTTGTTGTGATCGTAGTTTGTTCAAGTCCTAGCATAATTAATTGCAGCTACCTGTCTGTGATAACACAAATCTTGTAGTTTTATGTACAACTTCCCTTCAGTATGTCAATCAAAAATTATTACACCAACGGCGCTGGTTGAGGGGTCAAGTAAAATTTGATTTCGCTCACTTATATATATTGGCAACTTGAACTGTATAAACAAACCAAGTCAGCCTTACCTTACGGTTGTCTGCGGTTAAATTTGATCAAGTCAAAACAATTCTTGTCTTGTGGTTATCGTGAAAATTTGAATGCGATTGTTGTAATATGTACACTGTAGTATAACTGTACACGAGTTTTAAATACTAGAGAAATCCATACTTCATATCATTTACGTGTAAATATATACTTGCAGGCACGTCATTTCTACTTCTGTCTAGATTTGTAAAATGAATTCTCCTACTTTGTACTTGCAATGCTCTAGTGATCCCCTTACGTGAAAATTATTTATTTACATACATCAGCTAATTACACATTCTCAAATTTCAAAAACTGACATTTATCTTGTAGCGAGTTCCAGTTTTTGAGATTATCAGTATATACATTTCCCTTTATTTACCAGGTTGCCTACTAGTCCGAACTAGGTAGATTTATATTTATGCTTTGTATCATTAAACCTAAACTTAACGCAAACAAACATACCTTACTCAAAACATTTTTATGAGTATGGATAACCGCGAAACAGTTATTAACAATAAAAAGCGAGTTAATAAGTGACCTACCAACCCGGTTCAGATTCAACGTGTGCATGCTTACACTATTCATATGTCTAGCAGCTATTACCATTACCTCAATTGTTAATTACTTGAAGGAGGCTGAAAAGGGGTAAGACAGGCTCGAAGTTTTGTAAAAAACCTAGATAAATTCTATACCTTTCAGGGTGGTCTTCTAGCACCTACCTTCCTTTATTGTGTACTTTTCCACCAGCAGAGAAACAGAAATCGTGTACATTTGTTTGTATTTGCTTCCTCCCCTTTTCTGTGACGAAATATATGTTATCACTATAACTGGAACCTTGCCACAGCATTAAAAAGTATAAAGAGGTCCATCTTCAATAGATTTTTGAATAATTTGTTACGTATATGCGTACATCCACATGTTATGTTTATATATTGTTCAAGTACCAGGAAAATGATTATCGTGTAATTCTAAAAGTATAAAATATGCACTTTTATACAAATGAAAAATATATTTGAAGCTATAAAAGTTCCACCTAAAAATAAAATACACAATGCAGTGTTAGTGAAGATGGTTAGGTGTATGAAGAAAAAAATATTTCCAGAAAATCTATTGAAAGATTATTAACGCATACCTAATTGTACTCATGTTGGATAACATTACATGAAATGTTTTTGTATGGCATGGTATTTGTTAGCTTAATGTTATTATGACATCCATACGTATCACATTTCTATTCCAAGAGCTCAACCCTTTTATCTTCCTTTAGGCTAACATCAAATTGTATTGAGAACTGTCTCAAAACATTGTGTTGGTAAACCATTTTTTGAATAGGACCACACACCGGAAAGTTCTACATTTACAACCAAAATAGGTGTAACGATGTACAAGATTTGTATACAAGCTGTATTCTCGACAAACACTTTGACCTTTCAAAAAAGTTGAATTGATCACAAGACATGACCATATTATTACGCTTACCACACTATGAAGGAGTGTAACTTGTCTAATAAACTAACAACATTGCGACAAAAATAGCCGACTTGTGAGTTAAAAATGAATGAGGGGAAGCTTGAACTTGATAAATTGGGTGTCAGGCTATACATTACATGGAAAACCATGAATTACTTAAAATTATCCCCATACAATGAACTTGGAATGAACCTTAGGTTGTGTATAATATAATCTCCAGGAAAAGAGAAGTACAGAATGCAGTACATATCAATGTAATTATCCATCAGACGATGTTTTTGATTGAAATAATTACATATTTAGCACCTGAAAGTGTTTAGTGTTGCATACTGTTAGCTCAAAGTTTCATTTTTAACCAAGTACGCATAATTGTATACATAGAAAAGAGTTTTAATAATAATGGTTACATCATATCAAAGTCGAGAGCTGTGCTGTAACTCTTATTATGAAATAATCGGTGTCATGATAGTGGATTTTACTATATTGGGTTTCATTGTTGCATATCGGTAAGCAATAAGTAAAGTATATTTTGTAGCGAAAGAGAAATCTTTCAAGTACAGTTTGTAAACTTACCCGGTTGCAGCGTGTAGCAGAATAAGGGTCTGGTTAAATCATTAGAATCCAAACTGATGAGACTAGGCATGTATTCCAAAACATGCTGCTGACTCATGAGGCCCCGTCGGTTCTTGTTAATTGATAGGTGTGCGTAGTGACTTTCCATTTTCTGGTTATTAACGACCGAAAACTGCTGCTTTTCGTCTAGATTTTGTTCGTTCATAGAATTCCCGTTTCTTGAAAAATAGGTTGATGATGGCAAATCAATGATAGAAGACGAATCATTGTAGGTCATTGGATCAGCTTGGCATCCTTGCTGGTGAACAGAAGAAGTAGAACTGGAAGAGTGCGCCGAAAACCCATTTGGAGAACCATTTATATTCCCAACACCAAAACTACTCGTTGCACTGTGGTTGCGGTTCAATCTGGTTTGATCACCACGAGTGAATTTAATTTGATGATTATTCGGATAGCTAGGGCTATTATTAACACCATGACCATTGGTAGAATGAGTCCATTGTGCAGAAATTGGTTTCATTGTTACAGAATTACTTCCAGTAGTAGTGGAGCTAGTAATACCGTTGTTATCCTCATGTGAGGAGCATGCCACAAGGTTTCCACTGCTTACAGGCAGTTGCACGCTTGAGCTACTTTCCAGAGAAGGCATTGCCAGATTCCTGCGAAACGAACGAACTGAAGCTTGAAGAAATGAAAGCCAGGATAAATTATGTGGCTTGAAAGAAATATGCTCGTTCAATCTTTCTCGTGAAAATTGTAATTGCAATCTTTTTCTCCGTTTTTCTAATAACTCACTTTACAGCACACTTCACAATTATACTCACTGCTGTTGTTTTTCGAAACCTGCTGGTTGCAGTTTTTCTCAAAGGTTCTCATTAAAAATATCCGGTCTTCAATTGAAAATAAGTTTGTATGATTTCTTCAGAGAGAACAAAAAATTGCCGGTGAACGTATAATTAAATGCACAAAACTGCACATAATATACTCTCATCCAACCATTGTTGCTGCTGGCCTTTTTTTCTGTAGTTAGCAGGGTTGATTTGGTAATTCTCCAGATCTGTGTGAAAAAATGATGTATAGGTGTGGGTATTTAAAAAACATTCTTCCTTTGGATTGCTATATGAGGGATTCTACAAAAAGTAATAAAAAATGTACATAACATACTTTATATATGTTTTAAAAACTGCATTATTTCAAGAACGTTTCAGGCTGAGTGATTTATAATCTGCTGACTTTGGACAAACTATGATATGATACGATGTATAACAGAAAAGCGAAAGTCAGCAAGTCTTTGACTTTATGTTCGTGGAAGTTAGTGATTGAAGTCACGTTGACACTCTCACTCTCATGTCCGCGTGGAAAACTTGTAATCTATTACTTATTGATGCTATACATACAGAGTACATAAATTGTAAATGGAAAAGTGTAACACAAAACCTTTTCACACGTCAATGAAATGCTTACAATCAAGTTCATACGTAGCATACCGAAACTTTGAGACAGCGTGGTGACTTTCATCGGACTGACAAGTCATTAGTAAGTTTGAGTGAAGTACAAAGACAGGTTTCTATTCAAAGAATGTATGAACACAGTGAGAACTTCAAACAAACCGACTATACCAATATCAGTTTAGTATCAGTCTAGAAATGAATTATAGGTACTAAAATTAAAAGTAAGACGATTTCTTATTCTAATTCTTTATAAAATACATACATATGTACAAAGAAAGACTCCGCATTCTCATTTTGTGGAATTGTGTTTGTGTCATTCCCATCATTGATATTATTGTGAAGTATTGTGTTACGTGTGTACATGCATATAACTTATAACGTAACCCTTCAATTTTATACTGTAGCTTAACACGAATTGTATAAATTGTTCCTATTTAGTCATAAATATGAAAATACGTGAGTAAGACCACATACATAATATTCATAAATGCTTCAGAGTTTAAATGGTACAAAGTTGTAGTCTTAATTTTTGCATTTACGCGTCTTTTACGACAGAACACAACTAAAGGAACATAAGGATAAAAAACAAAATCTGTTTCGATTTAATGTTTCACTAAAATTAAATACGATTTTAAGAATATCTCAGATTACACGCTTCATTCAATTAAGCTTTGCAATGACCTTGACTATCGTTTTGGATAATGCAGATGGCACATTGGCATAAGAACTAAAATGATTGGTTGTTGTTGTTAGCTAGCTTACTAGACATAAATGTATCCTTCAGCTTATGGAACTAATGGAACTCAATATGCAATATATAATTCGACAAAAAGTAAAAGTTGAGTGTGCATCCTGTTATCCAGCTGGAGCCAGTTTTAGTTCGTCTTCCATTTGTTTTATAACGAGTCACGAGTTTCAATTTGCAGATATATAAATAAATATACTTTGTTTCAGCAGATTTCTTTTTATGGATGACGACATTAGAAGTATAAGTATTACCAAAGTCGTTTTTAGCTAACAAAGCACTTATACGTTTTAGATCACGTAATTGCATGGGCAACATTTTGTTTGCTCGACAACTTCCCCTTAAATTTGTACCCTATCATCATAAACAAGTAAAAACAAAATTGTGGTACTATACTGTCACTGTAATATTTCTTTTATTGCAGTCTGAGCAATCACCAGCAATGCATCGCCTCACATAGCCTGGGAACAAAATGGTTTGGCTTGCCGAATCATTGAATTTCACTAAAAAGCCTTTCCAAGTCATTATAAAAATGAAAAATAAGATAAACAAAAAGTTGAAGCCATTATAAAAATTAGCAACTGTTACGGCAAAACATGCTTGCCAAACAATATTGCAAACTGATTTTACTGTGATTCGACAGAAATGTTTTCTTTATACTAAAGTTTCTTTGAACGTTATTTTTTGTAACCCGACGCCTTGCTTCCTTATCTCGTAAAACAACAAATACTCTAATCGTGTGTGGCTTTAACTAGACTAAACATAATTATTTTCCAAATTAGCTTTTTTGCCTTTCTTTACTTAACATGAAATTGGTTTGGTAAGCTTTGTAAACTATTATATGATATCGTTATGTAATTATGATACTTTGACTCAAAATAATTTTCAGGTACACATGTCATGTCGCAAATAAAACAGCTTATAATATAGTGGACTATTTGATGTGGAAATCACCATCTGAGTTTTGTAAAGGTACTTTGTAAAAACATGAGTAATTTTGATGTGTTTTACAAACACAATCTTCGCTTTGAATTCGTTATATGAATACATAATTAGGAAAAGGTCAACATATTTTAAACAATTTACTTTTATCATCATGTGCTGATTGTGCAAAAGAAAATACAGCTTGCATTGTGTACGGCGTACAAAGTGTCGACAATCCCACGGTCATCTTTAAAATTACACACATGCATTTAATTATACGTAGTCTTACTCCTAATAAGGTTAAGTAATGTACTCATGCGTATGTATAAAAATACATCAAAGTAATGTTAGCAGATGAAAGTACTTTCAAAGCATTTTGTTCATTCATCACTTTTGGTTGTTAACTAACCGTGTTAAAATATGATATTATCTCAACATTTTACAAGTCATTTCATCATGTGCTTTTACTTGCTCACGCCGAGGATTAAACTGGAAAAAATTAATTAGCTTCGCACCATGAGATCACTTTGAAGAGAACCTGAATATTGAAGTACAGCTTGTAGTACAATGCAATGCTGCATTTCTTGACGCGTTTATGTTACAATAAAAATGATGGGGTGATCGATTTGATGTTCATGTTGATGGATGATGCGTAAGTGCTGAAGTGTAACCATCTTTATCGTTCTTCATACATGGTTTTAAGTATTTTAAGACCGAAAGTTTTAACAATGTATTATGAATGCGAAGATCATCATCTAAACTAATAGGAAGGGAAAGACGAAAGCAATATTTTCATGTATATTTTGTATTTTACTCTAACAAGAAAGGTGATCAAATTAGCTTCAAGGAAGGACTACAATAATAAAGATGATGTTTTGCCCTTTGCACTGTTCATTTTCTTTGAAACTGCTATCCATGAAGGTAAATAATAAGACAAATATGATAATCTATTCGCTATTTCGACAACTGATTCTTTATAATACCTTTAGCTTTTGCGATGATACATTGTGCAACACTTGTAGTCATCAATTGAACATTTATTTTGTTTCATGGCTCTTGTGTAATTGCTAATACACATTTCTCAATTTTTCAAATTGTTTTTTTACTTTGGTGTTCATATACTTTGAGTTGACACACATATTTTCGTGGCAGTAATGTAATTTCCCCCTCCCCCCATAAAATAAGGACTATTAAGTACGAAGGGTAATAACTGTCTTTCAGAAAAAAGCACATACTCGATATATCTGAATTGTCAATCGCTATGGACCAAACACATGAACCCATATATTATTAATAGTCGTAGGATTACAATGCTTTCTTTTTGTACTGACTTTCACAAGTAGCTTGAGTATTTCTTTGTTTCTTTGAATTTTTCATAGATATACAAGCTCAAATCTGGAGTGTACATTATGAAAAGCCAACTTATCAGATGAACTGGATACCCCAACTTATGATCCACATACAAAAATGAAGTTTATCGGGAGGGAACTGTCGTGACAAACATGAAACGATGGAATATTGGATATTGAATTACCAATCTACTTTTTTTCTTCCTCTCTGATATAAAATTCCAGTAACTTTATTCAATTCTCCAAACCTAGTTTGTATTAAAGCTCCAAGAAAAAAGATGAAATATTAGCTAACCACTTCCTTCTTTTGATATATCAGGAACTGAACACCATAAATTTGAGCTGCGTGTTGTGTGTTCTATGCAGCCGTTCGCCTTCGCCCTTAGATAAAATATATCATCGTGGAATTTTGGGGCAGAGACACCGTTTATGATGGATTTAGTGCATAGTTTCATACCACGATTGCCTGACAGTAACCCATAAGTTTCTCGGTTATTCTATACTTTTTTTGATAGGAAGCATCAGGAAGATCAGAAAACCTGATCTGGATAAAACCTTCCAGCAAACACGACGAACTATCCATAAATACGCACAACAGTATACTATGGTTTTGGTATGAGTACAGCATTTTCGAGAAAAGACATTGGTTTGGTTTATAAAACACGATCGCATACAAAATATACATAACGTAATATACTAGTTTACATTTGAAGGAACTCATAAGGCTTGTGATTTGTAAGAACGAAAGCAAGTAGCGCGGAAAGTTTACATGAGCTTAAAGACTAAATTGCAAATGATAGCATTAAATGTGATATATTTTGATTGTCTTTACACTTTAATCCTGAAATACTACATTTAACTTTTAGTTGATTTTATAATAATAATTGGAACATAGATGTAACGCAAATGAATCAAGATAATTTTTTTTAGATAAAACACTTACTAAGGAGTAATGATCAAAATTAAGTTAAATTAAAACTAGTTATCATTTAAAAAACAATCAAAGTGGCTGGACTGTTACATACAACTGACTGGAAGTCCAAGCGTTTAAGAGTTACGTAGTTTGGATAGATGAGACATGGAGTAAGAACTCCTGAAAAGCTTTACTAACATAAAACCATTGAGCCAAAAACCAAACAAGTAGACCTACTCTTATGTAGCGCTACTTAATAATAGCTAAGGCTTGACACGACAACGACACCACATGCCACAGAGATTTTTCATTCCTACTCCAGTCTACATTACTTCACAACCACACACACCGATTCCCGCATGCCTCGAATTGCATTGTTCTTGGTTTTATTGCTGTTATTCTATCATGAAACAACACTCACTTTCTTACCAAAAAAGAAGACAGCTTCCTCGAAGGGCTTCGTTCACTCGTAAAAAGTTAACTGTAGATCTGTTCACACAAAGTTTCTTGTTGATTCGACTCCGGTGTATGTGCCTGGTTGGTAAGATATATTTGTGTATGAAAATATTGCTTGAAGGTCAAACCATCAAAGTAAAGTCGAGAAGAATGTCGGTTATGGTGTGCTTTATTGCGTTCTGAAGGAAAATACTTTGATTTTAAAACACGATTATTTTTGATTCAAGGAGAAAATCATGTTATCCATTCAAAGTCATTTCCTTTACAAGCTGCTGTCATCTTTGTGATTTTTGAACCAGTAGTTGTGAAAAATGAGCAATTTTTGCCATTTTTATCATGGGAATTTATTATCCAAATAGTTGACAAACGATGAATTGAAATCCTGAATTTCGTATAAATATAACTTTTTATGCTAGTTCAGCTCAGAATGTTCTGCTGGTATATCAGTTCTGGAATTGTCATACAATGTAGGGAAAATCTGATTAAGAAACTATATAGATATCATCAATAACTTTCAACAGGAGCATGAACATCCATTTCATAAATGAGAAAAACAGATGCACGCATAAATATTATAGAGGACCAAAAACTTGAAATCGGTTAAGGAAAATATTCCCTTCCGTATTTTCCCTCCAGCAGCTCCTTATAGGATACGTAATATCCATATTACACTTCCTTTTGCGTTCACTTGTCAAATAGATGTTTTTGACTTTTACATAAGAAATGACAGGAGTAATGGGGTTTTTCAAATAAGCTAAGAAAAGTCAAAATGAGCCTTTTTCTTTCTGACTGATCCATTTTTCTAGAATTCTATTTTTTACTCATTCATGGTGTCTGCGAACGTGAACGTACTAAAATACATATGTAAAAAACAAATTTGTTTACTTACAGTATATTTTTCGTGTCATCAACTCGTTCATCGCTCGACTTTCGAGAATAAAATGTGCCGAGATCTGAGACTTAAACATACATATATACAAGTATACATGAAAATGCACGTTCAAAGAATTTTCCAGGACTTCTTTAACACGTTTCTTGAAGTGTGACTCAATTAAGCTTACATAAAATCTAGTATCTGGCGCTGTTGAGACTTTCCTGTTTTTTTCAGGACTGTGAAACTCAAATTTGTTCTAAAACTTACATATCTCACGATGACTAAAAGCTTTTGACTCGTGGAATTTAGAAAATATGAAAATAAGTTGAAAGGAAAAAGTTTTCACTCTAAACCAATATTTTGTAAAATATTAGAAATGCTTTATGAGACAATCAGTCAATATTATAGCGTAAATAATGTAGCTTATTCACAACTTTTTTTTGTTTTTGGAAATTGAAATATTAGCAATGAAATTGAAAATGTTGTTGCAATTGGAACTGTCAATAAGCATGAAAATAACATAAACTGCCCAAATATTTTCTAACAGCTTTAGCGTACATTATTAGATGAAAACGGTAGTTATTACCTTGTACAAGTCCTAAGTTTTTGGAAGTTTTAATACCTCTGTCAAATATGATGAAGAACAAGTCATGTGTGAACTTCATTCAAGACATAAAAGAGTGATGGCAAATGATGAGTTTTTTAAGAAATGAGAAAATTGCCGAAAGTGGATCTTCAAACTCAAAACTAAAGTTTTTAAACTTCTTTCAGATTTGATAAATAATAAATACGTACACAGCACACTCATAAAAACGGAAAGAGAGGATATGATACACATTTAGTTCTGATGGAAAAGAACGAATGAGTTTTCTTCGACAAGTTTCTGGTTTATTCATTTCATAAAACAATCTTCTCTGGAAAAAGGTATTTTATACATACTCTGTTTTTTTTATCTCAAGCAATAAATTATACCCCTTCCCAAACTTTTCAGCATATTATCACATACGATATTTAAGCAGACACACAACCCTTTTGTTTTTATCACGGAGTGTTTACTCCTTAACATACTAATCTGACATGCTTATCTTCATAAAAAGCTATAAATTGTGGAAATTAAAGTTTAATCGCTTCCTCACAGCTTGATTGGAACATTTCCACTTTTTTCTCGGGATGTGGCTGCACGCTGCTGCTGTTTTTCCTTTTTTCGATTTTTATCCCTCTACGCCACTCCAGCCAGCTCAACCCTTCTTGCTCATTTATTCTCCGGATAATACGGTACATGGTAAATATATCTAAACTGGGACATTGGGTAACATATGTGGATGTGCCAGAGAATGAAAGACTGTTATGTTGGTTAATAAATAAAAATAGAAAACACGGAATTCATCCAGTCACCTTATAACAATCAGCTAAACGTGAACTGGCAAAAGGAAACTTTCAACTTCCTTTGTAATGCAAGAAAAATCCAGGTCCAGTTACAAGTGTACATATACGCCGAATTTTACCTTCGCTTATAAATTGAAGACAATACTACAAGAAATAAATTAAAGAGTACTTGGGGCAATTAACACCAAGTTTACCAGTTTAAATAGATGATTTTTTTTTATAATCGTGACTAGTTATTCATGTGAACGGGTGTATCCCTCATGCTTGATCAAGGTCATTCATAGATGAAACCATTTTTCAAACACACTGATCATCCTGATTTATTCACATTACATTTTTAGGGGACGCAATAATAGAGTCGACTTCGTCTTAGTATATCTAAATCTTAGTTGAATATATGGAGACGAATTTTTTTAGTCGACCGTTTTTTAATTGTCGAACTTTACATAAACGACTGCTACATAGCT
>JAQFXM010005361.1:0-15123 GCA_034693345.1 Entomobrya multifasciata | reverse complement strand
AAATAACTGAAATTTTTGTAATCACTTGAATTTCCTCACAGTTCATTATGAAATGTATTGTTATGAAATTATTATGAGATGAAATGAACGGTGAAAATATTTGCTGGTAAAAACTAAATAGTAAGTTGACTTTGTGGGAACCCTTTTCCAATTATTGCTGTTGCGCAACATCCCAGATAGACATCGACCAAATTTTCCGTTTGTTTTCGATTCGGGAAGCTACTTTGGGCATAGAGTGGGAAATGGCAGACATTCCCGTACATATAAAGTACAACTGAAAACGAAAGGGAACTCTACGATTTACTTAAGGGAAATCTAACCACTTCCCAGCCATATCCCATGAACAATACGCATGTATTCAGGTGAAATGTATGTACGAATCCCGAATGGGTTTGATTCCATAAATGAACGAAAAATCTACTGAACGGTGTTTCACAAATTATGATCAATTGATTTTATTTGGATCACTTTCATGAATGTATCATTAACAATTTAAATTTTTGTTTATTTATTGTACAAACTAACAAAAGTAAGAAAATTAATGCAAATTTAATTTGTGACATAAGTAATATTTAGAACTAAAACGAATCAACATACATTTATCAAAAATCTCTGACACTTCAACTGTAACCTTCACATTTGTCGTTTCAACTTGATAAACATCTATATATTTACTAGGTATTGGATAAACCTTGACTTCCTCTTTCCTCAATAATGTGCAGTTTAACTTATCATTCAAACCCACAGTTTCACAAAGAAAAATCCTACCTAATCGGTCTATAAAACAGTTATTTCCAGTTTTACATGTGATGACAAAATTTTTAGTCAATACCTTGCCCATTTTTATGAAAGCTTCGAGCCGACCATTAACATTAGAGCTATTTATTTTATCTAAACATTTATTTTCTTCATTAACCCTATTTACTACCTGTTCAAGTTGCATACGCTGACCACGCACGTACCTTTTTAGTTTTTGCATATAATTCTCGAACGGGAAAGCACTAATATTATCCAAATTTCCGTATCGAATAGCATCATCAGCTAAATGCAATAAATTGTGCACATTGTACACCAAAAATTCTTGACCATAATACTCCTGACCTATTTTCACGAATTTTTCTAACAAACACTTTGCTAATGAATTAAAATTTGGTTCATGCGCTTTATCAGAAAGTAGAAGTTTCATTGCACAATGAAGGTAAAGAAAGTGCTCCAAGTAGAGCACTCGGACCCGTATAAAGTAAAAATTGTCTGTACTCCGTTGCTTTGTACCTGTGTATATCCTTCAAAGAACGAGGTTTTCTGGAAAATTCTGATGGAATACTTCCAATACTGTTTTGTAGAAACTCACTTATTTTTCTGGATAAATTAGCCGATAATCTAGTTTTCAATGGACCAGAAAGCCATAAAAACAAAAGTTTTCTCATTACTCCTAAACAAACTAGGTGCATATAATCTAGTACAAAATCATGTATCATATCAACATCTAACTCTAAAAATGGAGATTCAAGATTACGTTGATGGTGAAACTCGTCGTGTTTTAAACGAAAAGAAATATCTGACCTTTCGTTACAACATGATGCAGAATAAGTAACTCGATTTTCAAAATAATCGCCCTCGTCATCACAACGCTCACAACCGTGATAAGCGGTGTGACCTTTCACACATTTGATAAAGCTCCTAGCCGGAGCGTCGGCAATAATACTACTAATTTGAACTTTAAATTTAACGGAATTAACGTAAATACCATTTGATAGCAAGAATTTCAACTCATCTACGAAAGGACATAAAAATTCAGATATTGACAGAGGTTTAGTTTCGCCACAGTACAAAGCAGTTAAAAGTGGCCCATGATATTTTAATTGATCAATTCTAACCAATATTGGCCACATTGAAATATTGGAACTTTTACAAATTGGTATTCCATCAGTACTTAAGGACAAAGTAATCAAAGTATTATTCTGGCTGCTATATTTTGGAAATTGAAATTGATTTGTTTGATTATGCACTAAAATCCTTTCTAGTTGATCACCTAATCCAAAATAAAAATATTTACCTCCTGATACATGTTTGACATTTAGCTTTCTGGGAGTCTTAAGAAGAGTCTTAGAGCATAATGGTAGGTCATCAAAAACATGTGGTTGCAATATTTTTAGCAATTCTGTTAATGCAACGTGAGTTATATTATTACTACATGCCCAACTAGCTAATTTGTCTTTAAGCGCAAGCTGTGGAACATTGTCATCATTACCTTCTGATGTTTTCTTTTCAACGTCTGTGTTGTCATTACTCGATACATGGAGTTCGGAAATTGTTTCAAAATCCAAACTAAAATTAACTAACTACTTGATTAACTACCGTTTGACAATTATTAGAAATATTTGCTATTTGAAGATTAACTTCCTTTTGTATTCTTCTTCTTTTTGAACGATACGACGACATTACTGTGGAGTTGGCTTATCTTTCCTGGCTGTCCTTCCTCCGTTTAAGTCTCTGCTGTTTTGGAACCACTTCTTAATTATGTCTTCAATCTCAAAATCAGTTGCATTAGACTTGCCCGTATTGGATCTGGCTGCATCTGTTGAAAAGTTTTAATGTGCCACTTTTAAATTTTACCACAATTTACGTTTCTAACTTTAAGTTATAATTAATATCTTGCTATTACCTGCAACAACACCCTTCAAACGAAGCCCTCGGAATTCGATCTTTCCATTGGCACCAATGTAGTTGATTGTTTTAGAAAAGTCAGAGGTGAAAAGATTTGACAGAATCTTGCGCACGATTTTTCCAATGTCGGATCCACCGAAGGTAGAGCAGTAGTTCACCTTTGTAACATATAAAACAAAACTGTAAATCATAGTATTTTTAATTGAAATCAAACTCAAAAAGTTATGCAATTTACCAGCTTAGTTCGGTTATCGTCTAAAAGAATCCAGTCTTCTACTTCTTGAAGTTGACCGAGACTGATTATTGGTAGATCAAGTGGAACGTTATCCGTCTTATGCTTCAGCTGATCATTGGAGGTAAATGTTTTGGTCCACAACAGAATTTCCTTGACATCTGATTTGATTCCGGCAATCTGAGTCAATACAGTTTTCTCAGAAGCTGAAAAATAATTTAAAGAAACATTAAAAGTTTTGTTAACTAATTGCTACATAAACACTGAAAAATATAAATCGAGTTGCTATTCTTACCTTCCTGTCGTTTCTCAAGTTTATCTATTCTTTCATGGATTGCCCTGATTTCTGACTGAGACAAAATAACCTTCAGTGGTGACCTCAGCTACCTTCAAAGAGGCTTCAACCCGTTCATCCGCACTTTTTCCGCCTTTTAAAGCTTTAAAACATTGTATTTTAGACCATAAACCTTTTCTTACTTTTTTAACAATAAAGGTACACGTTATATTTGTATGTACCATCTAATCTTCGAAGAAGTTCGTCATCTTCATCATCAGCTAATGGTTCATACGAAGACAATACCGATGAATCTGAGCTGGGGCCATCGTCGTTTGCTGAAACTTGAACAAGCTTCAACGATGGCTTCCGGTTTACTCGTTTCTCCTTGCTCCGTAACCGATTGAAGGTAGTTTCAGCATCTGTCGTTTGCAGGTTCACACCATCTTCAGCCCGTTTTAGATGACGGTGCGCACGAGCATAAGAATCTAGAAATTAGAAAAAAATATTAGAGCTTTTATTTAGTGTAATTTGTAACTTAAGAAATTATTAAATCTTCACAAAACTAATGATTTTAATATTAAATGAATTACCTATTGCATTCTCCAATACTTCCACTTCAACTTTTGCCCATGTATTTGAAGCTGGTTTGCACCTTTTAATAGCAGGTCCCGCTGGAAAAGGGGGCCAAAAGCATTTCCGATCGTTGTCACATAGCCAGCTGGAAGGAATCACAGAGATAACACCATCTTCTTTTGTAAAGGAGACAATGCTATAAATATTTGCTTTAGAAGTTGACATTTTGGTTTAAATAATATATTTAACTGCTCAATCAAAAAATATAATTCAACTCAAAATGAAATTAAGTATGTACGGTTCCATTGAAGTGGCGGAGTGCAACACAATGCTATGAAATGCGGGCTGAGTTCACAAACGAGTAGTCCCGCTAACTGTGATTGGGGAACATGAGATATTATGCTTACACAAATGCTTAAAGTGTGTTTGCTTTTTCCCGTCATAAAATGTGTCGTTTTAAAGAAGTATTTGGTTCGAGTTATAGCTTGGGTTATCATTCGGGAATAACAATTTTTATCGCTTATTTTTCCCGAACACATTTGGGTTGTTTTTTGTGTGTATTTGTTCGATGTCTTCATGGCACTGGGAAACTGGGAAGAGGGTATGGGAAATCGTACAGAAAAGGATTAGGGAAAGCATGTTTTTGCCCGTTCCCTGACATTTCCCAACTTTCCCAGCTGAAATATGGGAAAAATATGCGATCATGTCTATCTGGGTTGTAAGGAGACAAAAACATAAAATGTAGGTAAGTACAGATTGTTTCAATGTAACATGTCTCCTCTTAGCGTATAAAATAAAAAACCGAAAATAGTCATATATATAATAAAAAATCAATATGAAAAATTAGATCACATATAACAAAAATTAATCAATGTTACCCTTTGTTGGCGAGAGTTGCATTCCAATTCCAGACAGCCCAGATACCTTTCCTGCATATTTACTGCATACCTTTGTGGCATATTCAAACGGTGTTTGCAATCTTGAGCAGCCATTCGTTTGAACCTTGAAAGTTTAAAATGCAAAAATTATAAAATTGAAGTTGACTAGGCATGATTACAAAAACAGTTTAAATTCAAAATCAAAAAACTTTCGGGAACGCTATAAAAAGTGTACATTTCATGGTACTGACTAACTTTGCATGTCACACGAAAATTTAGTAGGTAGGTAGTATGGTATGATATGATTATTGCTCTTTGTGCATTTCATTGTCTTCATCAAGATTATCATCACCAACTTACGGTATATTTGTCAGGCTTGCAAAGTCTAACGGAAAGAGACAGGCCACTGCACAAGGCGTCATCTGAAGCGCACTGCCTTTTGACAAGTTGCAATCCCTTGGCCGGAGCCAAACAAGGCAATTTGCAGTCAGTTTGAACTTCCCAGTCGGTCCAACCTACTTTACCGCTGCGATGGTTGATTTTAACCCCACCACTACCCGCTGATCCACTGAACCATGTTTCGGAATTGCTATTTTTGTTCGAAGTTGGGATAATGTCATTACTGCTGCTTATTACACATTCGTCTTCAGAGAGTCGGAAATGGGAATAGGGATTGCAAGTGAATTCCTGTGACAATAGATTGAAGTATTCACATATTATTCAATTGAAGCTAATTAAATTGGTAACTTGGAATTCGCCTGCAAAACAGCGTGCCAAATTACCTGACATTTTCCAGCAACGCACAAAGTTTGAGCAGATTTTGGCAACGACATCAGTTTACATGCAGTTCCGTCAGGGAAACTCCATCCTCGGCTTCTTGGTCCCTTGCTGTCATTCGTTTCGCACCAAACTGAACAAGCTCTTTCCTCTTTTTTGCCAAGAATTTATATAAATATAATAGCATTATACCTTTTTACAATTTTGTTTAAAATGCAAAAACGAGATTTTCTTGAAGTTCATAAATACATTCGTAAAATGGAAGGCAACAGGTATCGTTAAGATTGGTAGGCATAATAAAATGCAATAATGTGCAAACATTTATGATGTATATCCTAAATTCATAATATGATGTCTGATACTCTGATGTCTACAAAATATGTATTTGTGTACTTCGAATATTTGGCGTGAGTAACAATTTAAAAATGAATGTTTTCATACGATCATTTGAACTCGACATGTATCCTCGTCCACTAAGTTCTGTGTCGACTTGAGCAGCTCTGCTACACACTTCCGTGGCATATTGGGAAACTGTAGTACGGGTAGGAGTTTTTGTACAAATCTATGCATGATAAAAAGGCGAAAAAATTACAGTGGCATAATATATTGCATGCAAATCGCAAATAATACTGAAAAATTTGCTGCAACTAGAAACTAGAAATAACAATGACGCAACGGTATTTGAGAAGTGGGAAAATTGCATTGACTTACTTTATGAGTAGGACATGATTTATATCGTCTATCTGGACCACTGCATTGCCTGCCTCCATTTTCAGGCCTTTTAAAATTATTCCAAAATAGTCAATCAATCAGTGAAACGTGTTTTGCATGCAATTGTACATAATTGAATTGATTTGCTATGTTAATAGAAAAATAAGGATTGTGTGCAGTTTACATACCTTGGGCTGTCACATCGCCTCGCTGCTAATCTGACTCCATTTGAGCCCATTGTCAATGTCCCATCGTCAGAGTAAAGACACGCAGAAGAGCAGTCAGTGAAGGGTGACCATTTACCCCAACCACCGTCTAACGCCTTTTGAGTGACATACGCTGCGGTTTCACTTCCGGGCAAGTGGTTAGAGCCACCAGAAAAGCCGTCATTTTTGCTACCACTGCTACTACTACTGCTTCCTAAACCCGTAAGCTCATATGAGTTGATCGAAGCTGATGATGGGCCAGCTATTTTGGGGACACACTTGCCCGCACGACACCACTGTCAAAAAAACCAAAAACTGTGATAGAAAGTCTGTAATTACAGTCATCATGATATTTTTTTGTTTCTGGTGACGTATGAGTTGTTTAATCTTGTACTGTACTCTATTTTTACAAAATTCGAACTTTTTACAACTTGAGGAGTACATGCAGCAAGTATATACGGAGACAATGTAGGTATAGACGAAAAAACCTTTCATTTAAAAATTTAGCTTTTCCTTTTCATGATATTTTGCAGAACAGTGCATAAATAGCTTCAAAAACAACTATATTTTAGATTCTTCATATTTCAACTAATAAAATAAACGTACAAGTAAGCAGTGTCGACATTTACTTCTAGAGGCACTTAAAATTTAAATCATACGGTACCGTATTAACATTTAGCATCTTGACAATTTAGCGACTTTCTTGATCTTACCATGTCATCTGCGCCCGAACATCTAGTACCATCCAATGCCGGATGGGATGTCCAAGTGAAAAATTCCCTCCTGCAATGAAGGTCCCGACACACATCTTCTAATGGTTGCTGCGTCGCATGAAAGCTTCCTCGTCCATATTTTAAAACACCTGCCATTAATTAGTAACAATACGTTTCAGCTTTTTCAACGCAAAATAATTTCTTGCGGTACGAAATTTAAAAAAAAAATAGTTTGAACTAAACCGTAAAATGCTTAAAGTACACAGATCAAGGTTATAATATGAGTGTCAGCAATTACTGTATTTTGAGTTAGAATTGTTGGGCAACTTACACTGTCTATCTGCATCAAACCTTTCACCCGGAAGCCTTCCATCCGCATCATGATCTAACCACCTCTCCGACTTTGCCTTATCAAACAAGCAAGTGGCTTGCTTTGTTTCCAGAAACAAGTCCAAATATTTTTTGCTGCAAGGTGACCAAGTAATTTTCCCTGATCCCAATGTAGGTGACATTATATGACTTGTTGGATCACAATTATTCTCCGCTTGAGGTCCGTCATGCCTCATTCCCAAATTATGACCAATTTCATGCGCGACCACAAACACAGACTCAAAATGGCGCCCTTCATTAACTGTACAGCTGCTGGAGCGAGTACACATGCCAGCAACCGGGGCAAGTCCTACAACCTGGTTGCTAATTTTTCCGGATTGATGTACAACGTAAAGATCCAACCCCGTCAATATGAGCGCATGATCCCAATGCAGGGGATCTGCATCAGACGCAGGATTCTCAGTTCTTTGCCATTTACAAAAGTTTGTGAGGAAACGGTCGATATCATAGGGTCTTATCAAAGTGGGTGGATCAGTTTCTAGAACCTCTAGTCGTTTCAAAACAAAGTCGACTCGATGACCTAAGGAAGGGTCTTGGTAAAGCAACTGGACCGCATTTATCATGGCCAACACAATGCGGGTTACTTCTCCTTGGGTATCTTCAGGGAAGTTTTGTTGCATGTGTTTGTACAAATCCTTGTCAACAAATACTGCAGTTTCAATAGTTAAATGAGACCGAGGACGGTCCTTCACGTTGGAAAGGTCCTCGAATTTGCCCTTATTAATTTCGTTGGACCGATCAGCCCAAATGATTTCAGAGTCAAGACTAGATTTCCATCTGTCTCCAAATACCCCATCATCCCTTCTCCCCTTTCTGGATGGAGAATCCGCTGCAGACACAGAATATTTGGTAGAAGTCTGATTTTTGGAATCCCATGAAGGTCTTGTGGAAGCACTACTTCCGCTGTCAGTAACTCCAGACCCAGGACCAAACCAATCAAATGACCTTGTATTGGAAGAACTGGATGTAGAGCTTGTGCTGGCCACTACCGAACTTGTCGTGGATATTCCCTTCGCTGCTTTCCTTTTATTATTTTTCGTATAAAATGGGACATCTTTTCCAGGATAATGTCTATCCTCATCAGAGCCACTAGACTCAAAAACCAAAATGCCTTTACTCCAAGTCATGTCAGATCCAGCAACACCTGTATCATCATATTCAGGGGCTGTTGGTATCTCATCATATCTTGAACCTCGAGCCGGCCTAGCAGATAAATTATGCTGTACACTTTGAATACTTCTTGTCTGCGTAAGAGGGGGATTGCTGGGATGCCAAAAGGAGGGCTGAAAAGAGGTCGAAGGCCCGGAAGAAGTAAATCTTGAAGGCCCACTAGTAATGGCTCCATTGTCATAGCTGAATTGAGAGCTAAGTCGTCTCGCCCCATTACCAAACTGGTTTGTACCAGCGGCGATGGTGCTGCTACTTCTAAGCGAACCTCCTGTAGCGCTGCCACTCCTGTCACGAAATTGAATCCAGTAGGAATCTGGGGCAATGTTTATTGGCTTATACGTGAATGGGTCAATTGTCTCCGAATCAAAGTTTGTGCTCCTTTTCTCCCGCCGCCGGAAATTGTGACCTGCGTTTTTGGTGTCGTCAGTGTTCTCATTATCAGATGGGGGTGATGATAGCACCAATCTCATTCTTTCTTCATCTGTCAACGACTCCAGGTCATTGATATCTGATGAATAAACAGATTCAACGGACAAAGCGGACAAAATAATTGGCTCCATCCTGTTTTGTTTATACTGTTGTTGCTGTGATAGTAATCCCGGATCAAGTTCATTATTAGCATTCATAGCTCCACCACTAGCAGCTCTATCACCACTATTATCGTTGCTATTTTTATTTTTCAAATCATATTTTATTCGATCTCTAGATTCTTTCCCAAATAGCACGCTAGATTTTTTGGTGTCGTGATGCATGCAAGTTGGTAATTCATCATCAGCCACAAAACGACTATCATCGTGATCGACCCGTTCGTCATTTGCTACGATGACATGCTTATCACTATTTCCATCAGCAGAGTTGTCATTATTTCTGCTTTTGTGAACATTTAGCTGCTCTTGTTTAACTTTTTCTCGTGACAATGAAACTGGCTGTGGTTTTAATGGTGCTAGTTGAGGGAACGGAATGCCCGGCCGTCTAAATATGATGTGATGGCCATGATGCTTTTCTTCATCTTGGTTGTCGTCATTATCATCAAAGTCAAGCACAGAAGAAGAAGAAGAGAACGATGTGTTCTTTTCTCGGTCTGACGATTTCTCAAATGGTGATGTGGACTTCAATAAACGGTCTGGCAAGGGGTGAATGACATAGTGAAACTGGGGGCCATCATTACTGCTTGTAGACTGCATTCCCGGCAATATAAATCCTTTCTGTAAGCAACAGTTTGGATATTAATCACCTCATGAAATAAAATTGTCCCTTTTTACACGGAAAATTATATGTTTAAAACCAGAAGATGCGTGACTTTAAAAAAAAGCTCATACCATTCCCCCACACAAGCTCATAGCCACTGCTCCTTGTTCCACGTCATTGTCGTTGTCGTTCCTCTGATGCGTTGCACTTCCATGATAAAAGCAACCCAACTGCTTCTCAACAAGCTCACCCGAGAGAATTTCACTCCGATTTTCATGTCGATGAAGATGAACGAAGTAGGGATCCAGAAGTTTTTGATTTTGGTGAATATTTATGGTAAAGTGCCGACCAAATCCTTCAAGCTTAATTAATTTTCTTGGTGATGACTCTTTGTCATTTTGATGATGACTGTGACTGGTGTCACTTGGGGTGGAGCGTTCATTTCGTTTGCGGTAATTATCTGCATGATGTTTGGGGTCGTGAAGGTGGGTAAGTTTTGGTGTGGTGATATCAAAATTTGGCACTGGAATTATAACATGGATTTATGAATCTTTATATAATTTTAATCACGAACAAAAAAGTATTTTGGTTAAATGCTAATTATTTAGGAGACAAAGCCTATTCTGAATACTTTACTTAATTGAAATGGCAATGAAGATGCATAAACTAAATGAGAGATAAAAAGTCGAATTCGTTGTCTTTACTAATGATTTGCTCTGATAGTTCAGAAAGTTGCATGAAGCTTATGAAATATCATCCATAATTAATTGGACTTAAATAAGCACGCATTCTTAAATGTAGACAGACGAATACTTTGAAACGTCAAAACATTATTAGGTTTTAAAGTTGAAATGTTGCAATTGAGCAGCCTCGGTCAAAAGTTTGCTAGCAATTAAGTTAGGACTTGGAGCATTTTAAAATGTAAAGCGTGGGTGAACTATGACACGTAGTAATATTTGTCATACAACAGATGTAAATGAGACAAAACATATCATAACCTTACAAAGGACTTTTGCTGACGAGGAGCATATTTTTTATAATATTATGAAAGACCATACCATAATATGAATATCAAAATCGGCCAACTTAAAACTACTTGCACGGTTGCACGGGCTCGGCTGGGGCAACGTGATACTTAATTAAAATACTTTACAAAGTTATCCCGTTGATTTAAATTAATTACCAATTCAATCTCAGACTTGTATATTTCAATTGTATATTTCACCTTTCCGGCGAGCTTACCATTTTTTAAAAATGCTGATGAAGTTGATGCAGCGTGGTCGCGGCCGAATATTGTACGGATTTCGTCTGTTGTCAGAACCTCCCAGACAGTCTATAAAACAAACAAATTAAGAATAAAATTTTAATATTCGCTTTTAAATTTTGAATATTTTACTTTGATGTCCACATAACGCTACATATATGTTATACGTATAATGCAGGATATATGAAAAAACACCTATCAAATACGGAAATAAAAATAAAAGCTTAATGATATTTAAAAAAAAAATTGAAGTGTAAAATGCTATTAAACTATGGAGTATAAAGATTTCTTAAATGGATAAACATTAGCCTATTAAAATAAAACGTTTGCCTGCCATAATGACTCCATGATTAAATACGAGTATTAAAAGTGAATGTATCAAACAAAATTCATCTGTTTTTGCCTACAATTTACACGATTCGTTCGCGTGTGCTCATTTATTTTTGGCAGTCATTTCTTTGTTTCTTTATTCAATTAACTGAATAACAAAGAGTGTTACAAAGATTCTAAATAAGTAAATGCGATAAGTTTTCGCACAAAACAGCAAATAATTCACTCCGCATATTGAATAATGTGTTCAAAATTATATTGGTAGATAAGCATCTTCCCTGAAATGGGAATCACAATAATATATCTAGAAAACATAAAAACCAACCCAATCAAGCACATATTATAAGTGCTATATGCCTACATGTTATAAAGACTAAACCACGACAATGACATAAAAGTAATAGATGTCAATGTTATTGGGTTATTGGTTAGGCATAGCACAATGCGTACACATAAGAAAGGATGAACTTAAACAATACACCAAAAACCAAGACGAGTGTCCAATTAAAGATTGTCAGACTAAGCTTTTTGCTAGATATTTAACTTGGCTCAAAGTCTTCTTGTCAACTTGGTGTTCGAGAGCTTGAGACTATGTACAACATAGGTTCTGTGCCGTGCACATTGCAGTGATAAGCGTTATAGGCAAGGCATGACGTAAACCAACAAACCCAATCGGTCACCCATCAGAAAACACAATCTCCCTACACATAATATTTTTTATTTAGCAGTACATTTCATGACTTTAAAGCTCTAATCTTATTTCAATTCAATGAGAGTATCCTCGTACAGCTTGCAAAACAAAAATAATCTCCGAAGTAGGTCATTTTTGCTACGAAACCAACTTTTCAGTTACATAATTGCTGTGCATACCAATCATGTTCGTACAGAAAAGACTGAAGCAGTTTATTAATTCGTAGTCCTGATCAATCTGACTAAATTTCCTAGGTTAGGCATCGGGATCTATGAGAAGCTTGCTACTCTGTTTAGATACATTGGTCCTGATCGAGTGTAAATGAGAAAAAATCACTTACTTGCGGTATGAAAATGACGAATAAAAAGCCCTTGGGTTGCATCTTAATCTCAATCATTTAGTCCACTTGTGATCGTTCTTTGGAAACACGTATTTCAACATCATCATCAATGTATATTAAATGTACACATATATAGATGTGTACATGTACATAGTACATACACGAAAATACACGTTATCTAAATACATCTACTATCTACTTAGTATAGTAGTAGCATAAAAATCGCATACCATTATGTGCACCTTGATACTGACTGAGTTTACTTGGGATCTGATCTGAGATGAATTATCTCGATTCGTTTTTTCTTCTTGTGTCTAGATAGAACGTTCTTTTGTTAATCAAGAAAAATTGAGTGTCACTATAATTTCCTCTTGTGCTTGAATGGAGGAGGCTGACTCAACATTGGACTTGACTTGAAATAGCTATGTTATGCTCGAAAATAAATTACTGAGTATGTATATCATAATATTTCATGCACACACGAACACGCACGTATTGAAACAGTAAGTGAAAGAACAACAATGTGTCTGCTTTTTGAGGAAACCAAAAGTTACAATTTCATTACTTGGCAAATCACAACAGTTCATTCTTATAGAGTTGGTTTTGGCTTTTGCAGTATCAGAAACGCGTTTTCTTGTAAAGTTTACGAGCTTTGTTGGTGACCGACAAGCCTTAAAAATCATTAGTGTGAAAAATTATTAACATGTTAACAGAGAATGCAGCATTTGTAGCAACAAATGTTTTAATTGATGATACAGGCGTATAATTTTACTACCAATTTGTGACGTGATGTATTTTATTTTGAGATTCGATGATTAAATAATAAATACTTTAACACATCGTCAGTCATGCATGACAGTCGATGTGTACGTGTGTAGATATTAATGATTTTATTTGTCCCTCACCTGAAAATATTTGTGTATTCAAGGGTAATATAGCAATTACGATTTTTATTTTTTCTTGAGTTTTATCAGAAATGTCAAGTTGTCAAGAAATTAATGATAGGGATTTTCCCCTTCTACTTTGGTCTGTGACTCACTGACACATAGTCAAACCTGGCCTTATTTATAAATACTGAGCTAATGTAAGATGTACATATTCTAGATAGATAGAAAGAGAGTACTTTTACAAATTAAAATTAGTGGACCCGTCTCCTATTCTTGGCTTCCCTTTTTGCTTTACTTGCGGTACAATAGTGTCAATAAATCAAAGCTAATCATTGTGGTACTCCATAATTTGACTAGAATATTTATAGATGACTAGAATAGATATGAAATCATTTTATTTTAGGAGTATTTTAAACTTTATCATATCCTGGTTTTCATTCACCTTCACCAAAATATTGATGTGGAAAGTAAAACTTTTAATCGAATGTCAAGCTAAAACATATGAGACTTTTGAACAATTTTATGCAAAGGGAATAAGAAAAGACTACAAATACAGTTAGTTTTTTCTGTCATTAGTAGTCTTGTTTTTTATTTTTGTAAAAATTGTTGAACACAAATTTATCAATGTAAAAGTAGCGCAAGCACATGTAAAGCTGATACTGCTTTGAAGCAGTCAGTGGAATGAATTAAAAGGAATTATGTATTTGATGAGAGCGACGATTGACGATATATGTGCATTTCATGTCTTATCTTTTGCTGAACTTGCAGTAAGGAGTGAAGTACAAGCTTCAGTTCAGAGATACAAGTTTTTAGTTTTTACTTAAGACTTTTGGAGTGAAACTAATTTGAACAATGAAAGACAGATGTTGGTCAGTTGTGTCCCATGTAGTCATTTCCCATATCAGACGATCATTGATTGTACTTAAGAATAAACCGATAACTCGGTATAACGAAGTGGCACATGTCGTATTATTGTTTAAAAAACTTGTCGAATATAGCTGGTTAATAGTGCGAATGTTGAACTTCAACGTCGTCAGGACAGACAATCATCTCAAATCTTGAACTTAAAAGTCCCCTGGGGACGAATGGGTTGGGTCAGGTCAACTAAAACTTCGCGTGACGATGTTTCTATAGTTGGGCTATCTACCCACCAAATTTGAGCCAATACTATAATGTTAATTTGTTTTACCTTTGACCTAACTTTGACCTGGGTGAACCGATTTGGCCCAAAATCAATAGGGTTATTGCGACGGGCTATATAAATGTTCATACCGATTTTCATTGGAATCGGTTAAGGCGTTTGTATGTTAGAGCGCGAACAGACAGACCGACACGCCGATATTTAAGGGGTCATACATATAGAAAGTAATGACTAAGGGGTGCTTGGTGGGTGGGTACGTTAGAGGTAGCATGGACATCCTATGTTGACTAAGGTGTTCTGTAAGGTTAAAAACAAGTGATATTGGCGAGGGGTGGTGGTATTGAAAATGACGTACGCATGGACGATCCCCTTTTACTAGGTTATGACGGATATTATAAAGTGACACTTCGTGCCACTTAATAATGCAATTATAAGTGAGAAAAGAAAGATTTTTTAAAAGGTCGTGTTCTCCACTATTTCAATATAAAAAACCAAGTCATGTATGAGAAATCTGAGCAAATTCGGCGACTTGAAAAGAGAATTAGTTCTATCGAAATAAATTTAGTTCATTCTGGACGACTCAAATCGCCCCAGATTTTTAAATTGTGCGAGTGGGAAGCAGATTTCCTTTGTTATTGCTTGTGCGAGTCGGCGTAGGCTCATACGCTATGGTCTTAATTGCAATTAA
>JAQFXM010005360.1:0-15124 GCA_034693345.1 Entomobrya multifasciata | reverse complement strand
ACGCCAGCTATTAATGTTCCACCAATCATGAGTCGAAACTTAGGTTACATGTTAGCACTCGTTGGAAACGGATCTCCTTGTTCCACAAATACTTTAATTATATATAAAAGTTTACGTGAAAACTTTTCTTGACTTTTAAATACGTTTTCTCGGAATATGCTCTTTATGCCAAGCAAAAGAAAAAAAACTGCAAGACAAATAGAAATCCAAATGTATCTGTCAAAAACTTTCCAGAATTCATTGAATGGAAAGGAGTTATACCCTTGACTTCTACAAGTAATAAAACTGAGCGGACTTAATATATTTATAATTTGTAAGAAAGTATTTCCGTCAAACTGGGCAGTCGTTTCCGTCCAATAAATATTTCGGAAGGGGTATTTCTTATTAATCAAACTAGAAGTATTTCCTAAAATTTCTTTCAAAAACAATGCAAAAACAAAGGCGACCCGACGATTTGTGTCATCTGCAAAGTTACTTGTCGAACTTAGTGCATTCAGATGAGGGATTTTGAAGTGAGAATTGATATCTGTTGCAACTTTCATAAAGTCAAGAATTTTTTGACCAATACCATCACCTCTTTTAAATTCCCAAATGGTTGCGTAATTGATCCTTGCAATTGAATGTAAGGTCACTGTTCGGAAATCCAGTTTCACGACGCTCCAAAAACTGAAACAAGTAGGACAAGGCGTTAAAGCATATACTCCATTTATTTTGCAATAGAATCCTAGCAGAGGTTTGTCTCTACAGGATGTAGAAGCTCCTAAGAGTATATCTGTGGCAATTTGATCATGTGAACCATCAGGAACATGCCAAAGTCTGTTTGTTTTTCGGTTGATCCAATCAGGCAGCTTATAAAAGTTGAAAAAGTATGAAATGTCGGAGCTGACAAAAATGTTTATTTGTGCTACCAAAATTGTTTGGAACAGAAAACTTTCGCGCTCTCTGTATCGAAAAATATTAGTTAGCATTCCGGTCAGCAAAGGGCAGCTTCAATTTAGCCGAAAGCCGAACCGAACGTCGAAAGCCGAAAATACTTCAATTTGGCCGAAAGCCGAAAATACTTCAATTTGGCCGAAAGCCGAAAATCCTTCAATTTGGCCGAAAGCCGAAAATCCTTCAATTTGGCCGAAAGTCGATAATTCTTCAATGTGGCCGAAAACCGAATATTGTTCTAACTTAAGTTTTTCAAAAAGACTACTTACAGAAACGAACAATAAATCGAAAACTAAAAAGCACGCAAATAACAATAATATGTGATAATGATCAATGTAGAAGTGAATTAGTTGTACATGGAATTTTAGCTTCTAGACAGTTAAAAATTGAAGTAAATTACACTTAAACAAACAGTTGATAGGATGACATTACCACATATGGATAATACGTTATATTAAACTAAAAGGCTTTAATGCCACATACTGTATCAACCAGAGGGCAGAATATTATGATTTTGCATACTCAATATTGTTTATCCAGTTAACCTGACGTTTGGGGTTAAGACGTTTCAAATAAAAACTTCAAGTATTTAAGGCCAAGTTTGTTTGCATATTTATGCATATTTAGCCTTTACTTGCATATTATGTACATAATTCTCTATATTTCTAAAATTTTGCAGAATTTTCACGAATTTGAGAAAAACTTTCGAAGTATGGACAATTTTTTGGGCATACTTGGACATTTCCCTCCCAAGTTTTAGTTACAAGAATTTCATTAGAAACTAATAGAATTACTTTTGGCTCTTACGTGGCTCAAAAAGTGTTCTAAGTATGGTCGTAATCTTTTAAAGTGTGAAATATATAGCGGTAAGGTGTTAAATATGAGGTTGAAATATGAAATATAACATCAATTTCTCGGGTTCTGGTCAATTTTGAAGACAGAAGTCACCGATTTTCAAATTACAATTTTAAAAAATTGACTTTTACAAGACCAAAATCTGAAATTTGACTAGCATATTTACTTGAATGTTTTGCCCAAAATGTCCTGCGTATTGCATAAATATTTTTACCGTCTGTCTTGCATATAATACCGCTTTTTGAAGCAACCCTTAAAATCGACTGATATTTTCAATGAACATGCTGTGTCAGAAACCTTGATAAATCAAATTCTCTTGTTTTAGAAGAAAAATTGACGAATTTCATGAAATAAAGTACCTACTACAAATCCAAAAAGGACCTATATATTTCAAATATGATTAAAATAGTTGGCTCATATCGATGTAGAACCGCACAGCCATAAACCTTAAATGAGCATGTCAAATCATCTGAAATAAAGATTTTCAACTAGCTAGCTGAATAGGTTACATTTGCTTTAAAGCAAATGTACTTGCATGTTTAAAGTTTTGAAGTGAAAAAAGTTTTCTCTTCACTATTCCATTTCTTAACGCGGAATTTACAGCACAATTGCTTGTGATATTTACAATATTTCACAAGAAACAATTATTTAAAACATTTCAGTTAACAAAATAAAACAAATGTTGAACAATTTCATTTTAAGACATCGAATAATTCTTACAGCGAATTTCATGCAAATTGTATTTAATCCAATAATTTACTAGTAAGAGCGATTTACCGTGCTGATTTTCTAAATCATTAAATGCATAAACTAGCTTTTGGTTTCTTTAATAACTGCTTGAATTAATGGGTGCTGTGTTTTTTCAAAATGTAAATCATTCATTAAAATATTTATAAAAACGGCCCGTCAACAGGTTCAAACCATTTTCGTATTAGATCATCTTCATGGTGTTAATTCTGAAATTACTTCGTTAACTTTAATTTAGGAGTAGTATATTTGCAGAGTGTGTCCAGTAAGCCTTTTAAAATTAATTTTAAGATAAAGAATTTATCAAGACACATCAAATATAAACATTTTAATATTATACAATTTTTTAAGTACTCGCAAACGTTTCTGCGGTTTTTTGAAACAGACATCCACAGAAACCAACTCCGAGCTCACAATTTAATTAAGACAGGCAGTAATGGTCAAAAAGGCATTTGGGGAACAATTATACACTTATGGTTTCTACTGTTAACTTCAGAGCAATACCATGAACATCGTACGGGTTTTAAAGATTCGAACGGGTTTTAAAGATTCGAACGGGTTTAAAGGATTCGAACGGAATATTAATTATGTAATACAACTCTTTTTGTTGTAATGGATAGAGGACGTTGGCTCTTAATCTTTTCATTCGACGTAAATTATGCATCGTTAAATCATGCTAAGGGGTATGTTCACAACAGGATTTGCATGCTTGCATTGATGCTCATTAAAATATTCTTTAAATAAGACCAACACACCAATTTAGCATATTTTCTACTGTATGTTAATATGCAGCTTCGTTTTTGGCATTTAAACGCATATTAAAACTAAAAATTCGCACAAAAAACTTTGATCAAATTTTGATTTAGTTTTTTTTGTTCCTGAATCTATTTGAAATTATGTCTTATTCGATAAATCTATGTGGTTGAATAAATATTCAATACAAATAAGTTATGTGGCAGTTTAGTTTCAAGTATGATTTAGAATTTCAAAAGTAATTTATCATGTCTAAAGGGAGGGATTTGTAATTTTTAGAACATTTGCACCTTCAGCTAATTAGGGGGATTTTCGGTTGTCGACTGATTCGAAAGATCTTCGGCGTTCGGCCAACTTGAAGGATTTTCGGTGTTCGGCCAAACTGAAGGATTTTCGGCGTTCGGCCAAATTGAAGGATTTTCGGCTTTCGGCTAAATTGAACGATTTTCGACGTTCGGCTTTCGGCCAAATTGAAGCTGCCTATATACCTATGCACAGCCATGATTCTTGTACTAACACAGTGGAAGGCAAGTGAAAGTAATTTAAAGTAAAAAGAACAGGTGAGCCAGTTGAATCAATGCCTATTTCCTTTTCCATTTCATGAAGTTAATAAGAGAAGTTATTTAACATAGAATCTGGTATTTCCACATGTGTGCCCACCTGATTCATATAATTTCATGCACATAACTGAAACGAGTGGGACGATGTTCGAAGCATTGACGGATGAAAGAAAGGTGAGTCCCTGACTGGAAACCTTGCAGGTGTCAGCCATGAATCAAATATCCAAATTTACAAACAAATCTGAAAAAAAAAACGAAAATATACTTTACCTAACAGGACGTCTACCTTTTCATGACTTTCTAAGTTTGCCATTGTCCAAGGTTTATTACCCAGTAGTTTCCAATCAGTTCAGTTTTTTAAATGAAAAAAATGGTGAAAGTATATTTGGTTGAATAATATTAGGTAACTAAAATGATGAACATTTTGGAAATAAGATTATGTAAATTCTGACAAACATGAAGAAGTACGTCGAATTGAAGATGATGCCCTTTAGGTGTTCCGTGTAAGTCTTGTACATAAAAGATGATATGATGCAGTGTTGGCTCATATTTTAAAGAGAATTTTGTACGCCTAGGGCGTTTCGGAGTTTGTTGATTCTGCAAATAGAGAAGTCCATTGTTTGACGCGTGTACATACTCACGTTGCAATCTATCAGTATTATGTCGTGTTCCTCCTCCGGGTTGGTAAACTACGACAGGAAATAATTCTTAGATTTGAGGAAAATCTACTACATAATATATTTACGTACTTCCAGCTTTTCCTGTAAAAGCACTTGTTCTTCGAATCGGGAATGATAGGCTCATTCTTTTCTACTTAATGTACAATCCGTCGCTCGCAGATATTTACAAAATACAGGAGCCCTTTTCTTTCATGTAATAAGTATGTAAAAAGTTTTAGCTGACTTACAGAAGACCATATGTATCGCATAAGCAATTTATGAGAAACATCATTTGATATGATACCATTTTATTAATGACGATGATGATGAGCCGTCCACTCACAAAAAACAAGTATCCAGTTTTGTTTCATTGAAAAGGAAGAGATGAAAGATAAGAAGAGGTGGTTATTTATTTTCTGCGCAGAATGCGGAGGACGCTTTCATGAAGCTGAAGGCTACAGGCTTTGTTTGCTTGCAAGGTCCAAAAACTTTTGCTTGCCTTTGTCCTCCATTATAGGATTTCTTGTTACTTATGAATATGAAATATTATGCGGTAGGGGTGGTAGTAATAATTATACTTTAATGAATTTTGTAGATTGTTTATCTCAGTTTTCCTTGGATTTCGTTTGTATAACTTGTCTTCACACTAACAACCTAAGCGTATAATGTACACTGTAACATTTACCCATTAGGATAAACGCACTAATTACATGAAAGGATTTTTTCGTTTGGCGGACTTTGGTCGGTTTTCCGCACACCCACCCACACAATAGATTTCTTTGAAGATACTCTTTACTATCAATACAGTATCTTATCGCAGCAAAAATTTCCACATCATCTGTTTTGCAATCCTCCTATGAGTAATTGGTTAGACAGGTGAAAAACATGTTTGCCTTCTGAATCAAATTTAGCAACTTAATCGTGCCTCATTAAAGCTTTAATTAGTAACTTACGTATATTTCTCTCGTAGGATATTGAATTCTTAGCATTTTATGAATCGGTTTAATTTTCAAGGTAGATTCTTGTAAATAAATTGACATTTATGTACCTAAACATAATTAAGGTGTTTTTTTCTTATGTCTGGTGGACTTTGCCTTGTCAAAGTTCAATTATTTCGCATTTCCATTAGCAAAAAATCAAACGGCCTAAATAAAAATATTTAAAAAACAAATATAAAACTAACCAACACAATCGTCTTAAAATTGTATACTTTCTCCATTCAATACTACTTGTTTGTACTGATACAATCCACCTGTATCTTTCCATGTCATTGCAGAGCATCCTAGAAAAAAATCAGGATAAAAACCCCCAACACCATTTTTCAGAAATAAGGCTTAAATTTAGCAAGACAAACAAACAAAAAAGAAGCTCTTTTTCTTTATTTTCATGCATTAGCAATCTGTCAGTTAAATTGATCTGTTGATCTACTCTACTTGGACATTACGCAACAAGGGTTGCATTGTGTCTATTTTTACTTCTTTTGTACCACTTGCAATCTCACGCAACATGTAATCTCCAAAAAATAATGATATCCATCAAGTTGGCCAGTAAACACAAAACTAACAACCAAGCCAAAATGCACTCTCGTAATTTTTAAAACTGATTTACTTGTTCCACTTATTTTTTTTCTACATCCTCTTTTAACAGAACAGTGAAAGTTGGCTTTAAAATAGTATAAAACCATCTACATTAAAATGTAAAATGCACAAGGAGAAAAAATAAGAACAAGTAGTAGTAAGTGCATGGCATTTTACTACATTTACGTATTTACTATTCTGCTGAATTATGACTGTTGCACGCAATATATCATAAAGAGTGTTCATGTGAAAACAGCAGAAAATGAGAAGATGATGAACCAAAAATACTTTAGGGAGAAAAAAGGCTAAATGTGTTCTGTATATACCTATACACGTGTAATGCCACGAAAATAATTTGTAGAACTAGTGGTCCCAGTAGACTACAACAACTTCAGGGCATAGATAAAGAAAGCATGAATAAGCTTCACTGATTCCGTTTGCTGATACGCTGCGGAGATGCTGCTACTGATGTGATGTGATGATGACGATGATGATGAAACAAAGGCTGTGTTGCAATATAGCAAACTGTTGTTGTGCTGCTACTATAGCTTACCCCCCAATCCTTCCAAAAAAAGATGATATAAATGCATGGACCACATCTCTGGATCTTCAGTCAGTTTATGTCGCTCATCTAGCAAGAGTCAAATTTTGCAGCGTTGTCAGAGATTTTTGGTATCTCACTAACAAGCATACAAGCTTTATACTGAAAAAGTAACTTTAAAAAACCTGAAAAGTTTTACCGAACGAAATTTGACAGACAGCTTTTTAAGTTGAAATCTGTGTGTTAAACTATTTCCTATTTTTCGAGGTTAAATCCACAAAATAAAGAACAGGAAAACTAAAAAATCTCTAATCTCTTATTATTCCTAATCTTAACATTGTTATCTGAGAGAAAAAGTGCATCTGTTTGTTTCTCAGTGATCACGATCAGATATTTTCAGATGATCTGTTATACTCATTTGAGAATCTAATCTCTGTTTTGCCATATGCCATATTTCCCCACTTTGCACATAACTTAACATTATTTCCAGTGGTCTGGCTTGGCATGTAATAATAGCATTCGTGTAACGAATCCATAATAAACAATCTCCGTTTTACTGAGAACTCATCACACGTTTCTGATACAAAGTGATGTGATCTTTTAGCAAAGAACAACTGGTGACCATGCAAAGTTTCGCGTGAAGGCTTGCAAACAAAGTGTACGTTAATAAGGTCATTTCGTCATTCCTCCAAAACAACAGACTTTGTTATTGAACAAGTGGAAGTGCAATCATCATCAGCAGCAGCATCATACATACATACTTTACATTAAAGAATCTGGGTCATTCGCAATAAACCCATTGCTTAATAAAATCAAAGAAAATCCCAAGTCCCCAGCTTTTATACTATTGGCTGGAGTGATAAAAAAAAGACAGAAGGAAATTGCCTTTATGGATAACAGACGCATAGTAATTCCAAAATGACAACACTGAGAATGAGCACTTTTCTCTGTTGACAAGAAGGTTAGTTTACATCATTAAAAATAGTTGGCCATTTCCATTTGTCCTCTTGTGTATTTGTCTGTTAAATGACCATGTAATGAAGTAACGATAAAATGATGATGAGTAAATAAAGGCATACAATATGTAAAGATGTTTGTCTGCCTTGACCTAACTTAATACACTCTGGACAAAATAGGTAATTTTTTTCGTGACTAAAATTATAACGCAATTTTCTCTTTGTATCCCTTTTAGGAGTCACAACAGCAGAAATCTTTTGACCTACATTCAGTAAATTGAAAGAAAAAAAGTCATTAGGAAGAAAAAGACGAGGCATAGCATTAATAATGGCTACCTCTACTCATCCCAATGAAGAAAAAGAGTCGTCCCCAGATTCGTCCTCGGTTGTGGAAACCAGCGCATCTTCAAGTTTCCCCAGTTTATCCTCCACAACACCATCATCATCAGACGGTAATGAAGTGAGTCGAAGTAGCTCCGGGGACATTCAAGTTATTGATACCCGTGAGCAGCTTCATCTTCAAGTACCTGCCCATCCTCATCATGATCACCCAAATTCCATTTCCACTGGAAGCAACAGCAGTCAATCTAGTCCACGGCCAAGTACCACAACCCTCCCAGAGGACATTTTACCTACAAGTGGTCGAGGTCAAGGAAGTAGCTCAAGCTCTAGCCTATCCATCGGACAAATCTCCTATCGAGACTTGTCTGATATCCAAGATGAATTTAAGATTGTGAAAATCTTGTATGACGGCTCATTTTCAAAAATCCTCCTGGCAAAGCAAGATGACAGTGAAGAAAGCAGTTCTTCTGGGTCTGGAGGAAAAGGAAGTGGCTCAAGTAAATATCTTGTTTTAAAGGCAATCCCGTCAAGCGGCCTATTCACTGATGATTTCAAGAGAGAGTTGAGCTACAACTACTTTTTGAGTCCCCACCCAAACATCGTTACATCCTTCAACATTTCCTTTAATTGGGCCTCCTGTTTCAATGTATTTGTACAAGAGCATGCCCCATTTGGCGACTTGTCTAGGTACATCAACATAAACAGCAACAGTGGCAGCAATAACTATAACCGAAAATGTTTACCAGAATGTCAAGTAAAGCTTATTGCCAGTCAACTAGCTTCCGCCTTGGAATTCATGCACAGCTTTAAGCTAGTTCATCAGGATATTCGCCCGGAAAATGTGCTCATTTTCAAGTCAAACATGAACCGGGTGAAGCTCTGTGATTTTGGCTCTACCCGCAAAGAAGGAACACTGCTCACCAAAGGCCATTTAATTTCATCCTCTACCACTTCCACCAGCTTGTTAGCTCCAGAATTATCCTATCTCTTGCCTCAGGAAAGATACGAGTGTCATCGATCTTCCGATGTTTGGCAAATGGGTATTCTTTTATGCATCTGCTTAACTGGAAAATACCCATGGGACGTGGCAGAATTCTCAGATCCCAATTTCAGGCAGTACACCAGCTGGCTCAAGAGAAAGTCATTGAGAATGCCAGATAGTTTTAAGAGGTTTACACCCAGACTTGTCCGCCTACTCAAAAGGTTGCTGGAGCCAAAACAGCATTTGAGATCAGAGATGAGAGAAGTTTACAAGTATTTGAAAGATGACTGGATCAAGCCAAATTGTAATAACAGAATGATAGGAAACAATACTAGTAATATAAACAATAGTGGTAGCATTAAGCTTAAAAGGGCTTCAGCCTCATTGAAGAAAAGGCAAGAATCTCATATTGTCGGGGGTAGTGGAACAAGCAATAAAAGTGGCAGTAATAAACTCATCATATTAACTAGCAATGGTATTAACCTACTTGGACGAAATAATGTAAGAAAAAGTAGTAAAGATGCGGATCAGTCTTGTTTGTCTGCTGGTGGTAATAATAAACAACGCAGAGAAAGTCAGAATAGTAATAGTAGTGGTGGAGGAAATAGTAGTAGTGGTGGAGCCAATAGTAGCAGCGATGATGGTGGTATCGTCGTGGTGGTGGAGGAGACCAACCACCGTCATGATCACGATGATAATACTCGTCGGATTGAACCAGGTCAGGATGATAGTCAAGATGACGAAGATGACAATATGAGTAAAAGAGTTGAGAATTGGGTTGCATCTGCAGCGGCACGAGCTTTGTTGCAGCATCAGACCAATAACAATAGAACTCAAAGGGTAGTAAATAGTCAAGAGAATGAGAATGAGGCTGACTGAATTTTTTAAAAATGAGAATGTATTCTTATGACATGACATGATATGCATCTAGTTTAGTATATGGAATTTTATTGATGATTTTGATGTTATAAATGTATGGGCCAAAATAACAAGCCAATTCATTTTTATCAATAATGTTAACTGCAATAAAAATATGGTTCACAAAATACATCGAAAAAAATATGTCGCGAGGATGTTAAACGTTTGTAGTATCTGTAATGCAAAGGATTGTGAAAAATAGCACAGAAATAATATATGTACAATTTATATTACTATTTTAGACTAGTTTTCTTATTACATGATTCTTATACTATATTTATGTGTGTGGTAAGATGATTAAATAATGTACTTTTAATGTGTGTATGTTGTTTGTTCAAAAAATATTTGATTTGAACAGTTTATTATTATACTGATCTAAACAATAAAAAATATAAACACATTCATTTATGACCTTTAATTCCCAATAATATTTTCGCATCTATGATTATTTATTTACGTTAGCACACTGCTGACTACACTGATGATTTCAATATACTGGCAAGCATGTCGAAAATTTATACAAAACTAGAATATATGAACACTATTTCAAACATATCATATAACATATTTACAGAAGATAAAACTTGGATATTGAATAGATTTTCTTCCTGATTTATGACGTCGTCCCTGGAAGACGTAATGTCTACTTTTACCACTCATTTTTCCTAGGAACTCAGCAAGGTTTTTGTTCTAAATCAAATTATGGTATTAACGCTTTCTTGGCTTCTTCTAGAGGAAAATTCTCCATGAAAATGCATACGAAAATTGATTTGAAGTATTATTCAATGCTGAATACACGTGCCCCTATGCACCAAACACTTTTCTCTTTGTAAAATGATGGTTGTGGCGATGCGAGGCTATTTTTCTTTCTGGATAATTGACGTACTTGGCATGGTGGAGTACATCCATTTATTGGAGAAATATCGTAAAGTTCGGTCTACAGCCTTGTGTACTCTCAAAACTTTTTTTCTCCGAAGCTAGACTTAAAATTTTCCTTGGCCCAATTTTGAAGTAAAAAAATCAGACATTGGGGAAAAGAAATAAAAGAATCTAGTTAACTATTTGGTTTTATATCCATCTGAAAGTGTCATTAAAATGGGCCCTAAGGAGGACCCAGAGGTGACAGCCCTTAAAAAGGAGATTGAGTCTTTAAAGCAGTCAATCAAATCTGCTCAAGATTCTGCGAACGATGCCACTCTAGAAAGTGTTTGCTCTGGTGTAAATGAAGTTCCACGGCTGAGACTTCAAACGAAGCGGATGCTAAAAGGCCACATCCACAAAGTCAACTCTGTTCACTATTCTGGGGATTCAAGGTATAAACTTAATTAGTTTGATAGTTTCATTGCCAATTTAAAATCAAATTTTTGCTGCCAGTCAACTCTATTTTATAGTTCATAACATGTTAAAATACAATAGTTTTACTCCTACGCATTCCACAGGCATTTGGTTAGTGGCTCTCTTGATGGAAAACTCATTATTTGGGACACTTACACTGGAAATAAAGTGCAAGTTATTCCGCTACGTTCCTCATGGGTTATGACTACAGCTTTCTCACAAAGCGGAAACTTTGTGGCTTGCGGGGGAATGGATAATATGGCGACTGTTTACGATGTGAACAATAGAGATTCTTCAGGTGTAGCGAAAATTACAAGAGAGTTGTCAGGTTATGATGGGTTTTTGTCATGTTGCCGATTCCCAAGTGATCAGAAGCTAGTGACTGGATCCGGAGATATGAAAATGTAAAATAAATTTTGCCAATTAAGTTTTTAATTGAGGATGATCATTAAAGTTACAAATATGTTATGTCATCTTGTTATCAGTTGCCTTTGGGATCTTGTCTCTGGAAAGAGGATAGGAGAGTGGAATGGTCATGGTGGGGATGTTGTATCGATGAGCATGAAACCAGACGACCAAGAAAATGTGTTTATCACAGGTTCTGTTGATCAAACCGCAAAATTGTGGGATCTTCGTCAGAAGGCTGCAGTGCAAACTTTCTGGGGGCATTCCGCTGATGTTAACTCTGTTTCGGTATGAGCGAGCACATTAAAAATATCAAACTCATTTAAATCAAACAAACTAATGTGACATTTTAATGGAAATTTTCCATTTATAAATATAGTTTCATCCATCAAGTTTGGCATTTTGTAGTGCATCAGAAGATAAAACTGCTAGAATGTTTGATTTGAGAGCAGACCAGCAGGTAAAAAATACAAAAGTTCTTTGGAATAATATTAAGTTAATAATGCGGGGATATGCAAATTATATTTCTAGAGAAAAAAAATGAAATGATGATGATGAATTTTGATTAGGTTGCCGAATTTGTCAATCCGGGTGGCGGTGGTGGTGGAAATGAACAAAGCACAGGAGGATTTACTTCTTGTGCAGTGAGTAAAAGTGGGCGATATTTGTTTGCTGGATGTGATGATTCCAATATTCATATGTGGGACACATTAAAGGCTTCACATATAGGTTTGTAATATGGTTGGAATTGGAAGCAAATCAGATTTCTTGTTGAAACTTTATTAATATGGAGAAAAAATGACAAGCTTGACAATATATTTGATGGAAAGTTTCTGTTTTTTACAAAGGAACTCTCGGTGGGCACGAAAATCGGATTACTTCTTTGACAGTAGCGGATAATGGAATAGCTTTGGCTTCTTCGTCTTGGGATCAGAATGTTCGTGTGTGGGTTGCATAAGTTGTACTTTTACTCTGGTATTTGTTATTTGTATATATACTTTAAATACATAAAACATGGAGGTAAATCGAATTTCCAATAATGAAAGACATTCAGTGAAAATGATTATAATACCTTGTATGAATTTCTTGATTAAAACATTCCTCTTTGCTTTCACATTGAGTGCCTAAAAATGGCATTGAATAAATATGTTTTCTTTTCCCAGAGAAAAATTTACAATCTTTGTGTGACTCATATAATTACAAGTTGTTGTGTTCTTTAAATGCTGGTGTTTAATAACGTCTACACTTGATTTCGACTAATTTGTTGCAGTTGGAAGCTATAAGTAAAATTTGAGCATAATAAATGATTAATGAAACGTACAGATATTTCATTCAAGAGACTGTGTAGTTGGTAGTCAAAGACAGATCAGTTGAGAGATTAGTAAATTTGGGGCAAGATGAGTTTCTTCGTGGTCAATTGATAAGCACAAGACAAGATGTCTGTAAAAGTGCCAATAAATATGTTCAATGTCGCTCTTCAAGTAGATTTGTTAATTTGTCGCATTTGTACTAAGACGATGAAATAAGTAGCAAGTGTATTCAGGGCCTAAAGCAAAAAATATTAACTTTAGGTTTTACACTACTTTAAAAAAAATTTAATTTTAATTACATACCGATCCCAAGAGAGATTCTCGTATATGGAAAATCTGCGACACTTGAATCACCGGTGGATTGGATGTCAGTCTTGTTACGATGATTTGAATCTATAAAAAAACAAAATACAAATTAGGCGTAATATATGTAAATATTACTGATAAAATGGGTGATGTTTTAAACCTTGTAAGTTTCATCCTGCGAAATAGCCCATACAGGTAAATTTTGAAATACGGCAATCATCTCCTGGCATTCCACCGTCAAAGCACTTGCCGCCACACACAGACTCAATAGACATGCAGGGTATGTAATAATTGGAACAGCCATATTCACCGCAAAAGCAAAATTATCTATTGATGTTATATGAAGAAAATACATTGAAAACATAACTTGCCAGAAACTCAGTACCGTTTCCAGAAATAAACTAAAAACAAACAGCTTATTAAAATTGTCTACACAACATTCCAAATCCTCAATCAACTTCAGAACTTTCCCCAGTAGCACTGAAGGCTCGACATGTTGATTGTTGTGAGACTTTTGTTGTGTCAACGTTATCATTTCAATCTCATAAGGTAATTTAGCACAGAGGTCAGTTAACTTTTGCTTGCACACAGTAAATCCATAGGTTATAATTTTAATAAAAAATATCAGAACGAGAGCATTCGAATTATGCATACAAATCACAATTTCTAAATACTCAAACAACAGTGTAACTAATACTCTATCCTCACTGACAAACGTGTAATGATAAATCACTGCAGAACAGTCAACTAGTCCAAACACTAGAAAAACCGCAAACCATTTGAAAGTCCATTTATTCAACAATTTAAACTTATATTCAGTCTCATTTTGCGAACTAATCACAGTTATTTGAGTGACCACACCCACTATCTCATCCCAAAACTGTCCGAATTTTGAAAGTTGAATCATTCCATAAATTCGATGAGCTGCAACGCTCACCACAACCATCAAATCCCAAATCGTAATTAGGACCAAGTCGAATGGCTGAAATAGTTCTGCATCTTCACCGATTTTGCAACAAAAATAATGTACTACGTAGAAAGCATTTAGAAATATGTACAAAAGGCTGAAGATCATACCCAAAGTGGGTTTTTGAAATGAAATATATTTGAAATTTCCAAAGTCCACTGCTGTTTTCACCGAGAAAGGCCAGTATCCAACAACCCTGTTCGAAAATAACACCCAATACCCTCCACTAATTATGGCATTGGTACTAAAAGTATTTTCAGGTGTGGAATTCATTTGGGATTTGCTTGGATGACCACCACCACCACCGTAGGAATTTCTAGTGCTATCTTTAGCTCTGCTCATCTCTTTGTAGAAAATGTGGTTTAACGGAGGTTTAATCATTTTGAGCTTAACTAACTATCATAAAGGAACTTACAGATTACTGAAGATGAAATCTTAAGTCGCCCCAAAATCAGCCTATGTTTTTTGACAGTTGCACTCGGAAGATTTGTGTGCTTTGTGGGAGTAGTCGTTTCCCTTTGTTTTTCCATAAAAAGTGAGGTTGTAATTGTATGTTATTAGAAAACGGGGCCTTATGTGTGCATTCATATGTAGTTCCAGTTCCACATCAGCAACTAACTAATTTACAATAGAAGCAATTGCACGCACAATTTCTCTTTGACACATCTATGGAAAATTTATGGAATATTCTTCTTTTTTTCCGTTATACATGGAATTCAATGAGCAAAAAACTTGCAGAACTGTAACATGCAAGAGTATTGTTGACCTGCACTGTTGTCTATAAGCTTAAAATGCGGACTATGCTATTGACTTTTTTTTTGTACAGCGGGTGATCATTAAAAGGGTAATTTATTAATGAGTACAATCTTACAGAGTTGGGTTTAGAGAGTCAAAGTTTTATATGTTGCATGACAAAATGTTGTTAAAAATGCGTCCACTTATACATTTGCAAACTTTTATTTAGGTGTAATTTATCAG
>JAQFXM010005359.1:0-15125 GCA_034693345.1 Entomobrya multifasciata | reverse complement strand
GAATGGATAATGAAGGTGTGATATATGATTTATATTAAGGAGCAAAATATTAATATGAGCTTAGCTTACGGCTTATGGTATTGATTTTGTTAATATGATTTTATTTACACTTTTTAAGTTTGAAAAAGCAATGAAATCAGTCAATCTGGTACTTATATATTTTTAAATGTATCTTTTCTTAAATTGCCTTTTCATGACTGATTTTCTCACGTTTGCCATTTTACAAATTTATGCTGCGAATAGCATTGCAATGAGTAATGATGTTGTATGTAAATAGTGATAAAAATTAGTTAAGTAAAGTATAAAGTTTGAAATTGTAAATAAATATATCTTACGTAATTCTATTTTTATTAGAGAATTATTCCAGTTTGACATTAAGCATTGTTAGCATTGCATTTGGACGGATTATATTAAAATGAGCCATCTATGACCTGACTGACCTGTGCGCATTTCTGTCAAAAAGTAATCTAACTTATTACACGGATGAATATTACTGGCCCGCTTCATTTTACATCAATTTATGTTTATATTAACAGACTGATCGGTTAGTTGGGGTGACAATGTTTCGTATGTGTACATTTTTGCTCACAAAGAGATGGGCTCACTACTCACTACATGTTTTACTTCAGTTGCTATTATAAACTACCCTATTCTACATGTCTTGCATTAGCCGACAAACCGTAGTTTCTATGATAATGAGTCGGTTTCCATACGGGCTTTGTTTTCCCAAGAGACTTTTTCTTCACTTTATTCTTTTAAAGAGAAAGGTAGACGGGAATCATGTCGCGAAAAGTTATTTACTTTTGATCAATTTCTTGGCATGTTCAATCAATATTTTGGATGCATGAAAGTTATTATATTTTTTGCATAATATTCGAAATGCAATAACGGGCTATGCATATCATGTACTTAGGGTTGTAAAATGATTTGAAAGCATGTACAAAATATGTACGTAAAGATGGATGTCTTTTATGGAATTCACTTACACGCGTTCACCCGACATCCAGTCAAATGTGGCATGATCATTGATTACCCTTTAAAACAAGTAAGTGGTTGTAACCTGACGTGGACTTTCCATCATTTTCCCTTTGCATTTTGCCAGAAAATGAAATAAAAAGTAAAACTTAAGGTTTAAAATATTAAAATCAGTCACATAAATTGTATATACACAAATTTATTTGATTCGTTTTTAATGGCGAAAAATTTAACTTCCGGTGGTGCTGATCCCGAGTTTGAACTGGTAGCTCCAGTTAAAATTCTTGTCAAACCAGGTTTCAGTGGTGATGGAAACGAAACCGAAGCAGCAGCATCTTCAGTACGAAGGCGATCCATTCCCCAGCATGAAGTATCTTTGGAGTCCAATCGATCTAATGGTAGTGGCCAAGGTGGTGAAAGTGGGAATGTATTTCTGATTAGTGGCAGCAACAAAGTAAAGGTGCTGAGACGGGAAGTTTCTGTAGAAATAGAGGAGAATGGAGATGTGAACGTGAAGAATCCTGCCTATTACATGGAGCATTGTTTCCGTCTCATGTACTTCACTGGAATGAGTACATACAACCCAGACAAGAAGGAAACTTGTGAAATAACTTGGAAGGATGTCATCCTAAGTGGTGTACAAAAGGTCAGTGATTTATTGTATTAAAAATTACATTGACACTAGTTTTTAGAGAATGGAACATAAGGTTCCCTTTATTGGATATGGAAAAGAATAATTGTATTAAAATATGGACTTGGTGGAGAGTGGAAATCATCTATATACATAATATTTGCTTGCTTTTATGTTTGATTTTTCATTTTTTACACTATTTAGATTGCATATTGGGTCGTCACCTTGATCTCTATCGTATTTGCTGCCATCTTTCTGAAACATAATTGGGTTTTCTTCAGCATCGATAGAGGAGTACCCCGATTTGTTTACGTCGGTTCCTGGGCTTTTACCATTGTTTCAGAAATTTACTACATGTTTCTCTTTGCATTTCGTCATAAGCGAATAACCGCAACATTGACGGCACTGCGTAAACTGGAAAGCCATTCTATCGGTGAATTGGGATCCAAGAAATGGAAATTTCGCAACCCACGAAAAATGATCACAATCTTGTTCATTGTATCAGTCTTCGCGTGCTTCATGCAACCAATGGGAGGAAATGGAATTGAAGGATGGTCACCTAAAAAGATGCTCCTTGACTCGTCTTCAAATCTTGCTTTCAGACTATTCATATGGAAACCAGAAGATGCGACAAACATAACAAATATTAAAAAGCTGGGCAAAGAATACGGATCTGAATTGACTCCAGTGATCATCATTATGGGAATAACTGATATTTTTATGCGCTGCTGCAGCAACCTGAAAATGGATACAGCTCTGAACATGGGTATTGTTGTGGCAATTTTGACTTTCCTCAGGAATCGACATTTTGCAAGAAAATTGAGAAATGTCGATTTCAAACAATACATCACCGACGCTGAAGAGTTGGACTCCCCTACTGGTCTATTCGCTGAGTTCAACCAGATGGTCAAGGAGGAGAACAAGATTCTAAATGGGATGGTGGGTGGACTGCTCAAAATCATACACGCATACAGCGTCATGCAAGGTGCCACCTTTTTCATACGCTGTCTTGACAACGAAGCAACCCTAACGGAATTCGCATTTCTGGTTTACGACTTGACAAAGGTGGCGGTTATGTACTACTTTGGGAAGAAAGCAGAGGCAGAGGTACTTCTTACATGCACACTGGCTGAGTGAATTCACCAAAACAACAGACAATGCCTGGTGTATTAATTATAACTTGTCTCGTAAATAAATGCGCTGATTAAAATAAACTATAATTAGCACTTTGACTACCACAAAAATAACAAAATTCACTCAGCACGTACGCATGCATAGTTTTGGGTAGCTTTATATGCTATAATTTTTCGTGGAATATAATTTTCCAGTTGGTTTATGATTAAAGCGAAATATGTATATTTATAAATCTACTAGAACGAAGCATATGAACAATGGATAATTGACTGGGCCATCCACAGCAGCGATCCAGTTTTCTTAGCGAAGGCCCCAGTAATCCTTCATGAAATGACCAAAAAGCCGATGGGACTTGGGAGGGGACAATTCTTGGTAGGACAAGGATTCATATTCCGGGTGCGCACCGTGTCTTCAAAATTATCAAAATATTTTAATTTAAATCTATGGAACTATTCCCTTATTATTATCGTTGTGATTTTTTCAGTTTATTGGGTTTGTGGGTTTTATCTTCATGTTGGAAGTAGATGATGATGATGAATAATACTTGCAGCATATGATTAATTTGAGCAAGCATTTTATTTTCCCACCCACACATGTCATGTAATTAAACACTAAATTACCGTAAGTCATCGACAAACACATAAATATGAATCATAACGTGTATAAGTAATACCCATAAGTAACTAGGTTGCAATCTCTTATAGCGACTATTTTTTAATCAGGGAAAACAATGCATAGACACATTAACTTAAATAGTGAGGAATCAATAATTAAGGATGTCATAATGTCAATAATAGCCTTTAGATAAGATTAGCTCTACGTTAGCAATAATTATAACGAGATTCTTTGTTTAGTTACTTTAGAGATGGAGACAATACATCATATAAATAATTAATCAAACATTTGCAGTTCTTACCAACTAGGAGTTTGAATCAATACAAGTTAAAACTAAACCATTTTGTGTAAGAAGTAATAATTCCTTTTGGGCGAGAAATACTAAGTTCAGAAAATATACAGCATAAATTATCAATCATCATCATCATGATTTTGCCTTCCAAGGTATTGGCGATTTTGACATTGGTGTTTCTATTGATGGTAAGTAGTAATTTGAATATAGATCAACATAGCGTTTCAAAGTTGTTATTTTTAAGAAAACAATATATTGTAAATATATCTAGCACAACGGTGAAGCAAAAAAGAAAAACATGACCGAGGAAGAAAAGAAAGCATCGAGGGGATGATCTATAAGTGTTATCTATCAAACAAATCAACATACTATTTTAAACATGTTAACCTTCTATAAATTCGAAATAATACAAATAAAATCTTGGTTAATTGATCTACTGTAATCAACTTTGTGTCATTGACCGGAACTGGAAAGATAGCAGCTAGAATTGTGAAGTTATTTGATTGAAGAATTTCTGGTATATTAAGGTCTAGCATACGAATCATTCATATTGCTTATCTACGTCAATGCTCATCGCATTGCCCGGGAGAAATTCGCCTGGAAGCTCTTGGTGGGTTCTGGGGTTGTACATACTCATATACGAACCGGAGCATTGTAATTTGTAATGCTATAAAAAAGTATCAATATGTGATCTGATCAATGATATATATTTGGGGTCACGCGTCGGGTCAATGAAAGGGGTCTTTTGGGATCAAGTTTGTTCAAAGTACACCATCATCATCATGATAAGAATAATTAATCAGTAAAAAGAAAAATATAAGATTCTTTGTTTTTTTATTGCAGAGATGTATACAATAGATCATATAGTTAATTATTCAGTTCATTTAATGTTCACAGTTAGGTAGGAGCTTGGAGGAAAAAACTCTACTATTTGGAGAGGGCAGCGTAGTGCTTTTCCGTAAAGGAATCCATGCCAGATATCTAAGCAGAAAATTTTGTATGGTGGCCCTTGTCGCTATCGGGAACGAAATTTTGAAGGCAATCAGTAGCGATCTTGTGTGTTGATAGTGACCAGATGAAGGGGTATACGCACATAGAAACAAGGGCGACCATACAAAATTATTATTGTAGACATGCTTTGGTTACCTTATTGCAGTATCTAACTAGACTTGAAGATCGCTGTATATATCCGTATATTTTGTCAAATTACACGCGTGCATTTACAAAACAAGTAGGGAGTAGGGAATAGATTTGTTATTTAAAATTTAATTTTCTAATTTTCTTGATTTAAATCAATAAAGTGGCCAGTGGCGGTATTACATGATTCATTCTTTAAGTCTATTTAATATTTACCCTAATATTTCCTTTACTTGAATGAGGAAAATGGAAAATCCAGCCAATAACTATAATACAATCGGACAGAAATGCATTTTTTATAGAACCATGCAATTTGCAATTTCAATTCAAAAAATACATATTGAAGATAATCTTTTAGATATAACATACAACTTGCCTGTCCTACTGTCCTACATCATATCATTTTATTCCACCGAGACTTCTTTTTAGAGAGAAAAAACTTTAGAAGACTTTTTAAATACTATCTTGTCATCATCTCTGGCTATCACTCAAAAATACATACCATATGATTATTTTGTACTTTTCCATAAATCAAAATATTAACCCATATAATTATGTTTCCATCAAAGTGTAAAAAGCAAACAAAAGCATTTTCTCGTAAACCATCCCCCGTATATATTCAACTATTGACAAATCTCTGACCGTGTGAGAAAAGATTCAACAGCTAAATATTCAGTTCCTCAAAAAGTTGAATCATGAACTTCACCTTGCAAACATATATGTATACCTATATCGGGCTTGTATACAACAAATTTCCATTCCCACCTTGACAATAAAATGAAAATGAAGTGAACATTTTAACTCCATACAAGTTAGACAAGTATTGCTCATTCGTGTGGAGTCAACTTCTGTGAGAATAATTTTTTTAGGAAACAAGGTTTTTTCCTGACATGGAATACTATAAAAGGCATAATAAGATGATGATATATTAATTCCTAACTTAAACATTGTATGTATGCATGGAATATTCGATAATAGGTAGTAATGTTTGTGTAAATTCAATACACGTAATTCTTTAAAATATTATCCCACCCCATCTTCTAGACAAGCTTGATCAAGCAAATGTGTTGAATAAAGCACCTTGCGTCTTGTTTACCAGTCAAACTGCTAATACCTTCAGGTTTTTAAAGTTGCTCACTACTTACTGCCAAGATTCCAAAAAACAACATTTCTCCTAATCTATTGTTCGTATTATTGCAAAAAATATACCTGCAAAAATTGATGCATTGCATGTTATAACATTATTATTCCATCACATTCCATTCATGATTTTTTTTTCGTTCCCTCCTCCACATGTATATTATAATCTAATTTTTAAGGAAACCTCTCTAAACTTTCCTCAACTTGAGTGAGAATCCACTCATTATATTCCATTTCATAGGAATCTTGAATATCCTTTGAATTACTTCCAATTTTGTATCGCATGCGCCAGCACTTATACACATTTAACTTTACGTACTCCATTCATAATTCGCCATTACGTTTCTGGCCCTTGCAGCAGTCAAGTCAACAGTAAAACAAAAAACGAATGTAGCGAGTAACGTGATTAAAGTCGAGTTAACTGTTGGAGTAGTGGGATTACCTCTTCTACAGTGTGCTTGTAGCAGTTTGGCGTGGCGAGTGCGAGTGGCGATTAGTTATTGTTGCATACATCTTCATCTTCAGTAAGTTCTTCGCTAAATATTCTCGATTATCTTGATTTTTTATAAAAATATTGCACTAAGCAAAGTATACATATTAGACTAATCCATGTATCTACACAACGTGTGTGGTGGTAGGTGCTTTTTAAGCATTGTTGGTTGATTGTTCAAGGAGATCAAGTAATCGGGCGGAAGTAACAATTGACTCTTATGCATTATAGCAATATTCCGAACGAACGGCACAAGCCACTGGTCATCATCTCCAAAAAACTCTCTATGGTTTACTTGTTTACATCTCCTAGCACTGTATACATACAATGTAATGTATTTTGTTTTAATATTTTACTTGCATGGATATCTATTAATTTAAACTGCAAGTCAACCGAGTTTGTTAGGACTCCCAACTTCCAACACAAGAACCGTTCTTCTGACTCTATTTCACTTAAAACGGCAGTCGGCCTTGTTTGGCGTGTTGGTTGTGACCGTGCCAAGTATATTATTAAAGTTGACACGATCATCATCTATCATAATCATTAGTGTATCCTTCTATCCCTATATACCTACTTTTTTGTTTTAATATAGTCCATATGCCTATAACATTACTATTAGGAAAATTAGGGGAAAGGGACACATGTCCACATGCCATCGGACAGATTGAAAAAAATTTTTTTAATAGAAATATTTGTCAGCAGATTCATCGCGGCCGTCACTCTACAAATTATCAGCGTCATCAACAAACTGCGCCATTGGATAGAGTTGGAGGTTTAGTTGGTTAATCAATCAAGTCTGCGTAGTTGTTTATCGGTCATCGTCTTCTGCAAAACAAATTTTATGGAGGGCGAAACAGTGGTAGTGCCAGTACCACTGTTGATGAAGATGAGTAACCATTCACTAAACGACACATTTGACGAGGGGGTCTTAAAACTCCAACAACCTTGGAGATGGGAACTCCAGGATCACCCCCAGTTCCGTACATATTGGTTTGAAAATCATGATAACCAGTTCTGGAGGAAATTTATTTGGGAACATCCTTTATATCCGTATATTGCGATTGTGTTGTATTTGACTACAATTTTTGGAATACAAGCTTGGATGAAAGATAGACCGCCGTACAAGTTGAAAAAGCCGTTGTTTGTTTGGAATGTGGCATTGGGAATCTTTTCGATTTTTGGATTTTACAGAATTGCTCAGGAATTTGCCGTTATTTATGCTCAGGAAAATGGGTTACACAAAAGTGCCTGTGAAAAGTGAGTGAAAAGTGTCATGATTTTTTTGAACTTTGTTGACAATTAAGTGTAACTGAAGTTTTAAACGTGTAAAATTTTTGTTCGCAGGGAGGGCCATTACCACCCAGCTGCCTTTTGGGGCTTGCTCTTCGTGTTATCCAAGTATATTGAGCTTGGAGACACCGTTTTTATTGCGTTGAAGAAGCAGCCTCTCATTGCCCTCCAATGGTATCACCACTGTCTGGTTACAGTATTTGCATGGGTACTGTATGCATGGCAGGAACCCATTCTAAGGTGGTACGCACTGATGAACTATGGGGTTCATGGCATTATGTACCCTTACTTTGCTATGAGGGTAAAATTGCTTTGCTATATTTTGCAAAAAATCTCAGCCGACATTTTTAGGGATTTTATTCATTAAGCTAAGTTAATTAATGTGTTAATGAATTTTGTAACATTGTATTTTGTGCAGGGTATGGGTATCAAAGTACCTGAAATCTTTGCTATGGCCATTACCACACTCCAAGTTTGTCAAATGGTAGCTGGTGTGTCCTTGAACGTTTATGCTCTTTACGTTTGGGGTAACTTGAACAATTTTGTCTCGTTTTGTCTATTAATCAAAACAAACACCTTGCAAACATTTTTTTTTTCTAAAAAACGACAAATTACTTTTGAACTTTTAATAGGTCAAGGTGGAATCTGTTCCAGGAATCCTAAGTCAGTTGCCTTCAGTCTATTGACGTACTTTTCATTGTGGATCATGTTTGCGCAATTCTTCGTCGCCAAATACATTTCAAGGACCCGCAAGAAGAATAAGTCTGAATAATAAAAGACTCGCACAACTAACAAAAAGCAATAAATTGTATCGACAGCTAGTAAAATAAACAAAGATGTTGAATAATATTATATTTGTTCTCCTAAAGTATTAAGTCAAGTATTGTATACTGTTATAGTTAAATTGACCATAAGGTAATTTTTTAAATGTGTTATATATTTGTTCGCTTTCTTTCGACTTTTGTAAATACATACTTCATTCCAGCACAAAAAAAAGAAACGCTCTGAAAACGAGTTATACCAATTTACTGAAAATGTGATAAAAAATAATAAAATATTATGTTACATGACAAAAATGGAGGAACGTACTTTTCAAGCTCACTTATTACCTTGCCTTGTCACTTGTTGTCCTTTATAGCTTACATAGCCCCCTTAAATGCATCATCACTTGATTTTTTTCAAAGTCATGGACAACATACCTATCAAATAACGCTGTACATATTAGAGCACATGTAGTGAACTGATTTTTTTGTGATAGAACTACTGTAATATCGTATGAAATCACAATACATTTAAAGTTAGCGAATTGTGCACGATATTTTGTGTTGCTTCTTGATTACCTTCAGGTTGTAAGAACTAATTTGTAATGTTAGCTAGCATAAAAAATTTAGATCAATGCATGATCTATCATATAAATATCTTTCCAAACGGTCATTGGTCTTTCTCATAAGGCAATTTTATTTGTAATTTATTTATTTAAGTACTTATGTACATACAAATATGCTACAAGTAGTGAACTCAATTTGTAAAATACTTAGTTAGAGTATAATGATTAATTAAAAGAGTAAAATATTCATTACTTATGCTTACTTAATTATTTCAGCATTTCATGTACACTCATCATTTATCTTTCTTACGAAAAACGTAGAAGATCGACTTTGTCTACCAGAATCGTCATAAAACACATTTTCATACTTCGCAATAGTTAGGGTTATGAATGTTAGGATACCACAACTTGACCCACATCAATGATGCCTTTCCAGTGGAACAACTACTACCCTCACCATCAGCTAACAATTATCTACTCTACTTGCATGAAAATACATACAATCATAAATTAAATTTGCGGTGTATTAATTACGAGAATTCACAAGGGAAATACTGCCAGTGTTTTTGGAGATCATTGTAGATATATAGATATAGATCTTTCTAAAAAAAACTAAAGCAGCATCCAACAAATTGTATATAGTATTTTCCTAGAAATTCAATAGTTTATGCCAAATTATATTCTTTTAGAGCGTTTTGCATGATTGTATCTTTCACAGCACAGAAGACCAACTTGATGTTCTCAGTATCTAAATTGAAACAAAAATTTAATTTAGAACAGGTAAGTATGGCATGATAGTAGTTACTGCAACGCGATTTTTATAGTTACCTGTAGCACAGGTGAAATGACTGTAGCACATTCTGTCCGGGTCTGGATTTTGGGTTAAGTATAAATGTTTCAGAATGAACTCCCGAGCAGCAACATCGTCTTGCTTTGGACCTTTTATTTATATGAAAAGTAAACGTGAATTAAAGATTTAAAAAAAATTATGAATAGGAAGCTTCACAACATAAAATCTTAGGGATTTTCATGTTTTTTCTTTCATTTAGCATGAAATCCTATTTCTTCATTCGTCATGAAAAAATCCTCGAAACTTAAAACAAGCTATACCTCAATGAAGATAATTGATCGGATTTTCCTTATTTATTATGTGATTTTTTTCCTTGAAATTATTCTGAAAATCGGAACAGGTTTATTCGTGTGGCTACCCTATCGCATTGCGTCAAATAACGATTCTATCGTGATTATATAAATTTTTATATGAACAATTTACCGTCATTATATAATAAGTTCCCTAATTTTGTATACTACGATGTGACATGTATATGTGTGTACAGCTAATAATATACCACCTAACGAGATTTCTATATGGCTTCACTTCGTTCAACGCAACGCGCAATGATGTTTGGTGTGTAGTGTGTGCCTGAACAAGGTAGTCGTTGTAATTTCGATTTTCGATACTTTCTTCAAGGCTTTGGCCAGCGAAAAAGTAGGCTTTTACTTGAATATTATTTGCTCAGGTAAAATATAAAACAGGGATATCAAATGAAGGGTTGTGATTGGTGGAATATATTATGCCAAATGTACTATTTATGAAATCATGTACCTTGATAGTCTGTAAAGTAGTCTCCAATGTGAGATTTCATTATCTTTTCGGCAAGCAAATCCTTTTTGTTGAGGAAAAGAATAATGGACGAACTAGCAAACCACGGCTGCGTGATAATTGTCCGGAATAAGGCTATACTTTCTTGCATACGATTCTGAAAATAAAAATAAAATTTTCATTTGATACCATACCTTTTTAGCTTTAAAACGTGAAAACCTGTTAACTATTAAATAGTTACTGGTACTAGTTACACATTTTTACATTTAACTATCAATTGACAAACGTTTTCAACTCAGACCAATCTGGCATCAAGCTGTAATATAAAAACACAGGCAAATAAATACCTCATTGTTGGACTCAAACAAAATCTGGTCATATTCACTTAACGCCACCAGAAAAATGATTGATGTTACATTTTCAAAACAGTGAATCCACTTTCTTCTTTCTGATCTCTGTCCACCTACATCCACCATTCTAAAAAATTAAAATGATTTTAAAAATTAATTTTAAAGTCTAATATCCATTATGACTGCAATCATATTGATTTTTTAATCTTCATGAATTATTTCACCTAAAAATGATAGAATCTAAATCAAATGGATATTCGATAATTCCCGTTGTCGGAACTCGAGCTCGAAGAATATCTTGCTCTGTCGGTAAATAACCTTCTGCACCAATTCTGTCCAAATCACTCAAGTAGCTTTAAATATTTAACGTTCACAAAAAATAATTAGTGATCTAATGAAATTCCTGATTCAAAATTACGTTTAAAATATTTTCTCACTATTTAGCTGAATCGGTCAACTGATATTCTCTTCTTCTGTCATATATCTCAATCACTCCCTTGTCATTCCACAGATTTTTCAGCGTTTCCACCCATTCCTGATCCATTGATGTAATGGTCTCATAATCCATGTTTCTGATTTCATCCGCTTTCTCCTGCAAGGAATCATGCTCCAGAGAAACGTTAAGATTATCCATAGCTTTGGTCATTGACTGCATCGCCATAAAAATATTTTGAAAGATGAGCTTCACATAGCCACGCTTATCTTCTTCTGAGTAACCGGAACCGTGAATAATTCTCATTTGTTTGATGAATGTTGATTTTCCCGATTCTCCCGTCCCTATTCCACAGTTTAAAAAATCAATATCAAGCCTACAAACTTTAATTCGCAGAAAAATCCTCAATCAAAATTACAAGTTTACACAAACCCAAAAGAAGCAGCTTCAACTCTCTCCTTGCATCTTTCTTGTCCCTTTTCAAGGATTTTTCAATTTCTTGATTTATCCTTTTCTGTTCCTTAGCCTCCGCCGACAGGAAACACGACATTTTGGCATAAAAATAATTAATTTATCTATTCCACAAAAAAAAGGATTTTTTTCTGGAGTCACAGAACTAAAAAAGTGGTTAGAACCAGTGCGAACGGAACGTGAACAAACAAGCGAATGATTACGTTACTCCATTAGATTTAAATGTCCGAGCATTTTCTCATTATAAAAAGCAATATTGTAACGGTGAATGCAACGTGGAACAAAAGTATGACATTATTTTTACATTTGCAATCCCTTTTTTGCATATAGTAATGAATATAAAGAATGTATAACCAACCAATTATATGCAAAACACATCTATTTAAGCTCTTTGTATGATGATGGAATGGTAGTGCTTCAGACTTACAATTACAATCCTTTGCAAGAAAAGGCAGTGTACAAAAAAGCGTAATAATGTAAGCTTGAGTGTCACTAATGTTCTCAACTAATTCAATTATACTCATTTGTCCATCCTCCTCCATGTGTCCGCTACGGTTTCCTTTTATGGACAAATTCAGTTTCTCTTTTGATCCAATTAAGAAAAATTTGTCTTCATGAATTACCAAGCTGCCTTTACAAATGTGACTGTTGTTCTCTCAACATAATGAAAGCAAATTTCATTCTACTGTAATCACGATTTCTGAGTAAGATCTCTGTGATTTTTATTGACAAGTCTCATGTCCAGTCTTGTGTTCAATTTGCTGACACCATTTTCGAAAATGTAGAAACCACTCCTACTTTTTTTTGGCAATCATGGCTTTCTTACTCTTTTGAAGTCCCTTTTGAAGGAACTCATCATTATTTAAGAAATAAAGTATTTCTCAAAAAGTTGCCGATATCTTCTTTATTAGAGTTAGCGAGGTTTTTTTCGTGGCAATAATACGTACAATTTAGAAATCTCCCGTGACAAGCATTTTATGAACATTGTTAATGAGATGCATTTTACATTCATGATTTAAATGTTAATTATGCAGTATGCAGTTGCAGTTAAAAATTGTGTAAAATTTTCTGGTATATCATGTATGTGGATATAAGCTTTAATAGACTACATCGTGCAATAAAAAATTCTCTCATGCTACAAAAAAAGTTTACTCTAAAAAGTAGATTTTTCGCGAAAGTCTACACAAATCATTCTCATTTTAATTGTATTTTTTAATTCGACTATGGCAGTTTCGTAACAAAATGTAAATTAGTCAGGTACGAAAACCAATAGTATGTGCTAAACATTTCTCTAAAAATATTTAAGTGGTTAAAAAATCCCAACAATTGAACAAGGCCAATACGGGAGCAATACTGATACATACATACATACAAATACAAATGCATAAATGAAAATAACATTTAGTATTAAAAATGTGGAATAAATCAAAACTATTAAAATACATACATATAATTTTAAACACTTAAAATCCTGTAAACCGATTGTGTTCGTTGTGTAAATGTTAATCAATGTACCGTAGAAAGACGTAAAATTTTCAATTTCTTAAATATAACCAGGTATTTTCATTAAAAAGAAGGTAATTATTGCGACATTCCGATAGACGAAATCCAGTGTATTTTTGTAGACACATTTTGAAGCAGTGATGGTGATCACAAATTACTTTTATTCTAAGGTTTTCGAACACTGGTATATTTTGTTAAGCTTGTTTTGCGTTTTTGTTTTTAAAAATATGTGCTAGCTAATGAGACGATTCCAATTTTACTGTCCCCTCAAGAGATGAATGGCGAACTTGGTTGTGGCGCCAAGTATCATGATGAGACCGATGTAGCCAAAAGATCCTTGCATTCTAGTATAAAAATATCTAAACATATTACAAAAAATGTAGTAAATTAGTAAAAATATACTGCTTTGAAACTGCACCTCTTTCTAGGATCCCCGGTGTAGTAACCCTTGGCATACTGCACACGTCCAGCAATCCAAATAGCTCCTCCGATTGCTGAGAACACTGGCATTTCCAAACCGCCCATTGTCAGCAAGGTAAGGAATGTTGGCATTTGCTCCAAGGTATTTTGATGAGCTCTGTGTCAATCAAGTTGCTATTTGATCAATTGCTCCAAGTAATTAAAAATGGAATGAGTAAAAATGTTAAAAAATTTTACCTTTGAATGCAGTTGAAATGGTTATTGTCTGGTGAGTACATAATTGGGTAGTATACTTTATACTCCTTACGGGCTTTTCCAACCTACGACAAAATGTAAATCGAATTTTTGCGTACAATTATGGTACTCCGAATAAAATGTAAAAGTCATAGATTATTCTATAAGCATAAAATGATTTACTTGAAACGCCTTCCATGAAACCATTACTAGGGATCCAACACAAGTGAGGACGACATATCCATATCCACTAGGAATATGAAAGAAGAGCCCTTGGGGGTCTCGAATGTTCAAACATGATCCCCCAAACACAAACTCCCCGAATTTCGACAATGTACCCATTGGATAATGATAATGATCCAAAGACAACTTTAGAAAAATAGCACGGTTGAAAGCCGATACGGCCTTGTTAAGTCGAAGCCAGAAACACTCTAAGAACAGATTCCAGTCCTCTTTGCTTACTGTTCTAGTGATGAATTTGACTTTTGTACGGAATGCGAATGGAAGGTAAAAATATTGGTTACGACCTTAACTGGTTGTCCGTAAGAAATACTTTTAATGAGCTATAGAATATAATCTTTTAAATTTTAAAATATTTATGTGTGAAAGTGGCAAAAAAGCTTTCTTCCTTTTTACATCAGAAAACAAGTTAACATAGCTCATATATATGCAAAATGGGAAAAATTCATGATAATTCTTTTCTTAGCATAATATATTGTATATCCAGCTACATGTATGATCATGATACTCTGTATCTCTGTGTATTTTTTACCATCATATAGCAGGCTTGAAGAAACATCTGAGATTTTCTCATGTGGAAGAGGAAAAGTAAGTAGGCTACAGTAATACCGATAAAATATTGCCGTTCATGTACAGAAAGCAAAAGAAAAGTGCAAAGCCATAGCTGAAGACATTTTGGCCTATGTTCCTGGATTGAAAGCGTGTGTTATGTAAAATGTAAATATTTATGATTATAAAGAAACCAATGCTTTTCGGTATCAAATCAATGTCGGGAACGCAGGAATCGAGATTTATACTTTTCAATCAAAATACTACTTTTATTCAGTTTCACAAACTACT